>JACBWW010000043.1:521325-592081 GCA_020086605.1 Lanius collurio
GTGCATAGCAGAAAGGAGCACACAGTGTCTACTTCATGTGAAAGCAGCAATAGTCACAAGGGCTCTGTGCTGAGTATTTTTTTCCTTTCTAATGGATAACTAAGAGCTGTTGATAGGATATGGGTTTAGGAATGATAGTTCTGGAGGGCCAGGTTGTCATGTGTGTCGTTAAAATTCTTGTGGAATGAGGCAGTGCTGATTATCTTCATGGCAAATCATCTCCTTCACCCTGGGCTTGGGTTTGTGCTGTGGCTGATAGGAAATGTGCCTGGTGCTGTTGCAGTTCAACTGGGATTTTCTACTTCAGGGCTGAGAGTGAATAAATATTTACTGGTGAGGAAAAAAAGGAGGGAGCTGTGGACCCAGTACCATTTAAAATTTGCTGTTACCACCTACCTGGGTTACAGATCAAGGCGGTTTTACCACACCAGAAGTTATTTATGAACCAAGGTGCCTGAAGCTGGAGACACAGGCTCTTTTTTCACTGTTTAACACATTATCAACAAAGTCTTGGTAATTTATGCTGACTCCTCCTACTTTACTTACACTGCCAGAAACTGAAGGAGAGTAGCTCCTACCAGCATTGCAACATTTCTTTGAATTTGTCTGTGTTTTCTTTCTTCCTTGAAGTATTTATCCTTAGGAAAGCTTGTTTGACTTGGGCACTGTGAGAAAGGTAGTTGGAAAATTTTGGTTCCTCTTACTTGGAAACAAAACTATTTAAAAATTAACTGCGTCTTGTGTGCTAATGCTGAAGGCTTTGAGCTCCCCAGCTTCGTCATGGAAAAAGCACAAAATGCAATATATTGGCAGTGTGTTGTCACCCAAGGATAAAGCCACATGCTTGCCAGAACAGATTTTGTAAATAGGAACTACAGGATCTGTGTTTGGTGTGAATTCCCTTGGGAACAAGAGCTCTGATGTTTGTGAGAAGCTGGCAGTGTCAGTACGTGCAGTATGAGGTTTCTGGTCTGGCTGAAGACAGACAAAGTTTAACAGTGGTTTGATAAAATCTATGCAGTTTTCCTCCAAATGGGTCTTGTCATCCATGAAGTCTGCAGATTAAATAGGTTTTGGTTCTGGCAGTGACATCTCTCTTTTTGTCGCTTGTGCAGAGTCCAGAGTATGACAGAACTCTGGATGAGCTTATTATGGTTGGCTCTCTGAAGGCAGATTTCTTGCTCATGTCCTGCCTTTCAGAACAGAGATAAAATTGGTATTTTTTTTTAAAAGCAAAGCTTGCATTTAACAGGAGTATAGGAGTATTTTTAACTTTCTGCTTTTACTCTAGTGCTCCTGATGGATGCTTGGAGTGGGGGGAGTTTGCTGGTTACTGATGTCAGAGTGAATGTGCTGTGCTGAGTCAGATTTTCTTCAGAAAAAACGTCCTTTTCCAAGTGACACATCCAAGGGTTGCAGAATCCTTGCCCTGCCCTAACGGTGGCTTCAGGGCTGGGGGGAAGAGGGACAGGAAGCAGCGGTGCTGGGCTGGTGCCAGGGCAGTGCCGAGGCAGAGCCGTGTGCCTTCCTGTGCCTTCCTGTGCCTTCCTGTGCCTTCCTGTGCCTTCCTGGGAACATCTTCCGAGCCAGGCTGGGCACTGATGTTCGGGGCTGCAGCTGGGGGTGACCTGGGTGTCACGGCGTGTCCTCTGCTCGAGGTTGAGCTGCCTCTCCTCCTGACCTCTGGGCGCCCTCCAGCCCCAGCACAGCTTTCCCAGGCTCCAGCCCCCGGGCTGCTTTCCGAGGAAAAAACCCCTCGTTTTGTCTTATGCAAGGAGGGGGCAGTTCTATCACAGCATTAGTGAGCATGTCCTTGGCTCCCCCGGGTCCTTTTGTAACAACCACTGTAACAATGTCCTGTGTGACATATCCTGGATATTTATATCAAAAATACAGAAATAATCATTTAATCCCCCTTTGTCGAGCTTTTTAGTTTAATCTTTCTTTGTGTTGAACCATGTTTCTCATTATTTGATACTTTATGAAAACTTCATGCCCTGGTGTCAGGGACTTTTGATGTTCTGCTCCTGATGGTCATCGTTAAAGGGAATGAAATCCCTTAGTTTTCACCTATGTTGAAAAAAGAAACGTTATTCCCAGCTTCCATTCAGTTGTCAGCCTGAAGAGAAAAAAAAACCCCACAGAATCCCTGGTGAAAAGGAGAAATAAGGTGACTTTGAAAGGGTGGATGTGATGGACAGAAAGCAGAAGAACTGAGATGGGATCTGAGCTTCCCAATCCTGAGGATAAAGACCAAAGCAGGCAGCTCGTTAGCTTTTGAGTCAGAGCAGGGTAGGCTCCAGTGTGTTTTCTTGTAAAAAGCAAAACCAGGCAGATGTGCACCTTTTGGGTGTGTTTTTGAATATTAGGAATAGTGACAGGATGCAGTGGCAGGGGCTGAGGAGCAGTGGGCATTTCTAGAATTCCATCCAGCTCCTTAGGATGGAATGGTGCAGCTGCTCAGCTGCTCACTCCTGTGTATTTGTTGAAGGAGGTTGTGTGTACTGTTTCTGGAGCTTGCAAACATGCCTGACTTGGGGATCCAGAAAGAAGCTGAAGTATAACCCTCAGCACCTGGGTGCATTTCACACTCCCAGCTGCGCCTTGGGCTGGTGGGAACATCCAGTGTGATTTAGAGGGGGGATGACAGGAGAAGGAGGGTAGGAATTTGAACTTGGTACCTTGCTTTAAAGTGCTGTTTATATTCCAGCTTCTCTTAGATCCCATGTTCACTCCTTCTGGAAGTGTGACTGTGGAATTAGTTATCCCAGCACCTCTGAAGACACCTTGGAGGTGATGTAACACCTGCTTTTCCATCAGTTGCCTTTCCTTATGCAATCCATGTCTAGTCTAGTTTGCTTCCTCCTCTGGGTAAAAGAGCAGTAAAAGTGCAATACTTGCTAAAAGATCTGTTCCAGTTTTCCTTCAGTCTGGTCCGAGGAGCTCTGTGGTGGCAGAGGCCACCCTTGGTTGTGAGGGGCAGGGGCTGTATTGGGCAGAGCCAGGCGTGCCCCGAGATGTGCTGGATCATCTGTGTCAGATTATTGTCTTTATAGAGGGTTGGGCCTTGCCTCTCCACGCCTGACTACCCTCCTGGAGCACCCAGAGGTGACAGAGAGCGTTGCTGCTCCTTGGGTGACAGATTTACTTCAGGGTCACTGCGCGGCTCCTCCAAGGTCTAAATTTTAATCCAGTTTGTGGAAGGATTCTAACCTGACACTTACCATGATGTTAAAGACCAGAAAGCCCTTGTCCATTAGCATTGGTGAGAGTTTAACTCAGCTCTTCATTTCTTGCTTCAGACAGTTGAAGCTGGGAGCGGTTTTAGCAGGGGGATCCTGTGGCTTTTAAGAGTAAGGGATGATGATTTCCTGGACATGGGCAGTGGTGGTGGTTGCTCTCTCCTGGCAGATGGATTCAGTGCATTGTGCAGCCCTGCTGGGGTCTGACCACCCTTGGAAGGGGCACTTCTGTGGCTGTGACTCTCCACTGGATCCCGATCCAGTGCGTGCCCCAGTTCGAGTGTGGCACTAATGAACACCAGCGGGCTGGGCTTTCTCCCTTTCCTTGTGCATTATACAGAGATTTTCCTATTCACAGGGCTACTGAATAGTCAAGGATTTCTTAGCATTTCCCCCTCCCCGGGGTTTATAAATGAATGCTCCAGACCTTGTTCAGGACTGGAATGTGGCAGATGCTCTTAAGGAGTATTTTAACCGTGCAAACAGCCTTGATTTTCTGGCCACTTGTTTTCATTTGTGTATTTCAGAAGGTTTTGTCCTTTAAAAGTGAAACATAACAAGATATCACACAAACCTTTTCCAGAAAGAATAAATACAGTGTTTCCAAGCCTTTTCAGTCTGCTGTCTTCTGTGCATTTACTCTTATGGATGCTTCAGTGGAACAGCTTTGCTTGCTGTATGAGATAAATGTCATTTGTAAATGTGCATTGTATCTCTTTGCAGTGTCCTCAGTGTCACTGTGCTAGCTTCTGTTCTGGGAGTGTAAATGTGCTGGACCAGTGCATGCCATGCTTTTAAAAAAATTATTTACATAAAATATCCACCTATTTAAGTTGGAAATATCCAACTATTTTAAGTGCATATGCCTACAGAGGCTGTGTGAAAATCTCTTTGTGTTCCAATAGAGATGTGCAAGGAGAAAGCTTTTGACATGCAATTGAGAGTCAAGAGCTAAATAAAAAGAGCAGTTAACTACTTGGTACATTTTTTTTCACGGTTTCTGAGCAAATCTCATAATTTGGAGTGATGGGAAGAGGGATCATGACCATATTTTCATGTTGTCCTTTACCAGGACTTTGAATGGCATCAAGCACCCAGCTACAGCAAATCCCCTTGCTACAGGTGAATTAAGAGTGGGTTTTGACCTTGGGCATGCATCCTAACAAATTGGATACTACATGTTTGATACTCAGGCACTCTCCTGTGAGGATAAAGGCAGTGACTCCTCTTAACCTCCTTTTGCATCAGCAAAATCTACTGCAAAACCACCTCTTGGTGGTGTCAGCCCGGGGAGCAGCCAGAGTGTAGGAGCAGATCTGAGCCTTTTCTGCAGTTAAAGTGGTCTCGATTGGAGCACTGAGAGAGGAGCAGGCTGGCTGGAGGACTTGCCTCGCCAGAAACAAGGCATGGCTTGTGAAAAATACAGCAAGAAAGGAAACTGTGCGGTGTCTTCATCTTACAGGGTCTTGTCCAATGCTCAGTATTGACAGCTTCCTTTAAAGGGACTTCCCCAGCTCCCTGTGCTACCAGGGGAGCTGCTTCTGGGCACACATGAGAACACTTAGAATTTCATGGGCTGGGAGTCTCCATCCCCTATTAATGGTGTGGGGGGGAAACAAGGCCAGCACACACCAGATTATCAATTTCAGAGGCTGGTTGTTCTTAAATCCTGGTATTTGTGGTTGCAGAGAGCCATTAAATTCATGCCCTGAAGGTTAACCAAACCTGTGTTGACTTTTTTCATGTACAAATGACTTTGTTTAATACTGCCATGGTTGCTCATAGCTTTTTGCAGGAGCAGTATAATGAGATTAATAAGCCTCTGATCACTTCTATATCTGATCCTCAAATCCCCCTGGGAAGTTGTGGAAGTGTCAGAGCTCTGCTGTTCCTGTGTGGGGGCTGCTCTGGCAAAGCCCAGAGTTGTTCTTTCTGGGACATGTTGGGATGTGGTTGCTGGGATGGTGGAGGAGCTGAGCTTCCATCGGCAGCCTTGGAGCCAGCGTGAGTTTGGGAAACAGAGCAGAGCTGCTGAGGCTGCCAGCCAGGGGTTCATTACTGGAAAGAAAAGACAAACCCCCCCTCCTTCCCCCCGCTGCACTCTGGAGAGGGAAGCAAGTTTCATAGGGAGATAATTGCACTACTGGAAAAACTGCTGTGACAGCTCCCAGCACCACAAGTGGAGTTCTTGTGGGGAAAAAGCCATGTTAGACATACCAATTCCTTCCCTTTTCTCCAGTTAAAGCACTGTGCAGGCATGGTGTTGTCCTGGAGCCCTCAGAACTTCCTTACCTCCTCGCCTTGGCTTTCCTTGCCAGCTTCAGGCTGATAAAGTTTGCTGTTGCTAATGAAGTTTGTTGTTTTAAAATGACACACTGCATGGTCTAGTTTGGGAATGCAGATGGACACCTAAATTATATTTTCCCCTGCTTATAAAAGCATCCATGATTGATTGCTTCTGAGTGCAAAACGGGAAGCTTTTCCTTTAAAACAGAACCAAAATGAAGAAGGAGAACTCTCACAGTTTCTCTGTGCATATATATATTTATATATAAAAGCAGCAGAAAATGAAGCAAAACTCCAACTCAGTATTAATTCGGAAGCTGTTTTGTGCTCCTGGGCTTTGTTTATGCAGTGTTTTTAGACTCTTTGAGGTGATAGTAGTTTTGTCACACACTTCATGGAAACCCTCCAGAATCTCTGTTAGATCTCCCTGGGCATTTCCCCAGCTTATAGCCCTTTCTGTGCAAAGTGCATGCCTCATTTTTATTAATTTCCCCCAGTTTCCCAGTGGTGTCTCTGATGTTGACAAAATCAGTTTTTCCCCAGTTCCAGAGCATCAGAACCTTGGTGGAGATGTTGCTTTTCCCTTGTGTGCAGGACTGATGACTTGCAGGAATAACACAGCTTTTCTTCACTCTTCAGTGTTAACAAACATTGCACACACATGAATCACACAAACCTTTTCTCACAAATGTCCCTGGGTTTGAGCACATTCTCCCTTCTGACCACACATGGAACTTCTCAGGAGAAGCTGCTCACAAATAATTCCAGATGCTGACAGACCCTGAATACAATGTTCTGTTTTGTATTGGGCCTGTTTGTGCTGACCTTTTCCAATTCCTTTTCTTGCTTTTTAGGCTCAGGATAACCTCTTTGCTCATTTAAAATACATATTTCAAGACACTTTGAAATCTCAAAATTCACAGACAAAAGGCAATATTCCTTTTAATTGTTGTTCTGTTCTTCTCTCCATTTGGGGCTGACAGACAGAAGATGCTTGGCTGCTGCTGTCACTGTCCCTTTAGCAAGAATGGAGGGATTTGCAGGGTCTGCAGAGCTGTTGGGTGTGCAAACAACATCAGTCCTGGTCTTGGCTTTGCTGCATATGAATTTCAGGAGAGAACTTTATTCCCCTGAGAATTTATTACTCAGTTAAAATGCTCAGGTTGGAAGCACTGGCAAGGGGAAATCTGAGCCACTTGGCCACAGGACTCTGTGAAGATAAAGATTTCCCTCCAAGGAATATTGAATTCAGCTCCTGGATTCTGATTTTCCTCGTTTCTCATGTCTTGTTTGGTGGGGGAATGCCAGAGCAGGAAGGGTGTGAATTCCTTTCAGGTGAGTCCAGTGCAGTCAGTGAGCAGTGGAATTTGTGCCTGACTGCGCTGCCACTGGAGCAGCCAGGAAAGCCCCCCAAGGATAGGGCTGGGAGCCTCGGGCCCTGTGAGGAGCAGCAGGAGCAGGGATGCCAGCAGGGATGCCAGCAGGGATGCCAGTTGGGATGCAGCTGTGCTGGATCTGCCTCCTGGTGCTGAGCCCTGAGGGATCCCCCTTGGCTGAGGCAGGAGGGGCTCAGCCCCTCGGCTGGTGGGGCTGCTGTGGAGATGAGTTTTGTGTGGGTCCAGAAAGGCAGCATGGGTTAATTTGCAGCCAGAGGACCCCAAAAGAAGTGCATTTGTGCAGAATGAATGGTTCCACGGGTTATCAATGGCTCTGCTCCCTGTGCTCTGGCAGCAATGTGCTTCAGAACAACTCCAGAACTACTCCTGCCTCCTGGAGCACAACCCTCTGAGGGAGTGGGGCACCACTCAGGGATTTTACCAGGCACTTTTCCTCTGGATTCTGTGGAGACAGGTTTAATGACACATGAGGAATGTTCTGCAAATGCAGATTTCAGTGGCTTGAGAACAATGGTGAAAGCACACCCTTGTGGTTCATGGGGTGGGAACCTCCTCCTGGGCCTTTGCAGCACTTTCTGTGCTTTTGAGCAGTAGGAAGGATGTTAAAAATTATGTATTTGGGTGCTAACGGCACCTAGCTGTGATGGCAAATTGCTGGAAAACATTCCTAAAAAGAGAAAAGTTCAAGCTGACTTGGTAAACTATTTTCTGGTTTTTATTTGACTCTCTTCATGCCTTATAAACTCACCTCTTCACACCCTGTGAACTCTGCTCTTCACACTTTATAAACCATCATGGCAGAAATTAACAACAGAAAATTCCAGTGTATTTTCAGTTATGAGTTTTCTTTGTGTTCAGTCCTCAGATTTGTGTACAGTGGGGTTAATTCTCCTGGCAAATAGCACAACCAGGCATCGGAAGGGAAAAAGTATTTGGAATAATATGAGGTAGTCATGCATTTTGTATTCTTCCTTCACAAGTGCTGCATTGGCAGATCTGACTGGCTGTTGGAGCAGCTGTTAGATCAAGGAATGAGATAAAGCTGGGTGAAAGAGGGCCTGTCTCAGAGCTGCCATGCAGTGCTGTTAGGAGAATGCAAAACCTTTGGGACGGACTAAAAATTACCAAAATTATGTGTATACACAAGGGTAGAGGGAAAAAGATAAATGCAGTTATGTATGCTGCATCTCCTCCCCTTCCTTTCCCCCTTCCCCTTCCCTTCAGGAGTGGTGAAGTCCACAGTGGAAGCAGGATGGATTTCTCCTTTATGTACTTGTTTGGCTTTTCTAGTGCAGTGAACTGATCTTTTATAAGTTTGCACTTGGGCCTAAAATTTCTTTGGCTAAAACATGGTCCTGTCATCTCCCAGGGAAGGTTTTGGCTTTTCCTCTGCCCGTTGATGTTGAATTTCCTCTGCCTGTGGCTACCTCGGGAGAGCAGCCAAGGGTCCCTGTGGTCA
Organism: Lanius collurio; assembly: GCA_020086605.1. Classification (NCBI taxonomy): domain Eukaryota; kingdom Metazoa; phylum Chordata; class Aves; order Passeriformes; family Laniidae; genus Lanius; species Lanius collurio. The sequence continues at coordinate 529,710 of JACBWW010000043.1, forward strand.
GCACTGACTCCCGGCCCTGAGCCTGAGCAGAGGGAGCAAAACACTTCATTTCTGCTCCCAAGGACTCATTTCAAGAAATTATGACCTTTTACAGTGATTTTTAATCTGTGGTAGGACTGACCTCTCCAGGATTTAAAAAACAGCAACCAAGTTACTGAAAATCACAAGTCTGACTTCAAAACTGATGCTTTTCAAGGTGTGCTTTGATTATAATTTTATTTGCCCTCCAGTCTGAGTTTTTAAGTGCAAGATGGGCCATGTTGTTCACCTTTCCTCCACAAGATAATTTAGAATTATACTGAAAACAGAATATTTCATTACTATTTGACTCCATGACTAGAGCTTTGAAAATATGAAATGCTGAGAGACCTGCAGTGAAATGGTGAGAAATTCTAACATTGTTTTAATGTGCTTATATCAAGGTTATGGCCAGTCCCAGGGCCATTTGTACAGGTCTTGTAAGTCCTGGGAGTTGGTCTGGCAGTAAAGAATACTTTCCCATTTCTCCTCAGCTCCTTGAAAAGCAGCAGCAGGGCATTTTCTCTGCATGCATGTGTATAAATGTGCACACACTTCTTGTTCTCTTTGGAGGGGATTTTAAGTATAGCTTCACACAGAACTGTGAGGTTCTGTGGCAGCATCTCCTGCTCTGTGTAGGGCTTTATAAATATTTGCAGAGGACCAGCAGGTAACCTCATCTTCCCTTCTACCTGGGTGAAGGAGGAGTTTCAGGTACTGGAAGAGGCATTGGGATAATGTTCCCTGTCTTGCAGAGTTACTCTGTGCCTCCTGCAGGGAAATAACAGCAACATGGATCTGTATTTTTGGGTTATTTTTGTGTATCCTGTTGAAATAACTGAAATACCACCTTGACTTCGGGGTGTGTAACATGTTTCATGAACTCCACAGCAGCACAGGGAGAAAAGGTGCTGCTCTGCCTGATGCAGACTTTGTAAATGAGATTTTGGATCTGATTACAGCTAACCAGGAATGGACACTGGATATGGCATTGGAAACAGACACCCTCAGCTGTAAAGCCCTTGCTGCTGCCCACACACAATGTTTCATTAGTACCTGGCTCCTTTTTGAATCAGGATGTGCCTCTGCTTAGGGAACATTTTCGACAAATCTTGGGTGGCTCGTGAAAGAACAGAAGGTAACGTTTTTGGCCCATTCTCTCTTGTGCAGACACAGAATTTCCTTGGTACCTGCTAAGGACAAAGCATAGTCTGGGTGCACAGAAACAGGAAGGCTTATAGGAAATAACCTCAGACTGCTGCTTCCTGGCAAAAAGGAGTTGTGCAGTTATGGTTGAGGTGCATGCTGTGGTGGTGGATGGAGTTTGGAGGTGTCACCTGCTGAGCTCTGTGCTCCAGCCCCTTTGGCTGCCAAGTCATGTGTGGGGAGCTGTGGCCAGAGTGTGGAGATTCCTGTGCTAGCTGGGGCTTTAGAGGTGTTTTATCATCATCCATCAGGTTCTGGAAGTGCTGATCAGGGAGCTCAGTCACCTGTTCAGCACAGGGAGCAAACAGGAAATACTGGTTTGGGAAGAAGCTTTCATGGTGTTCAGCACTGTTAGAGAGAGGGAATATTGAAACAGAAACTGCAGGTCCTTCTGGATACTTGTTTGCCCACTCTTGATTTTACTTTTGCATGTGTATTTCATAAAAGTTGGGATATGGCTCTCTTTGGAGAACTAAGGAGTTCAAAGGAAGCCAACAGCCAGTGAGTACATTAAAATATGTCCAGGTGTGTCACCTCTGATGGGGTGAAATATTCTTGCTTTTGCTGGTGCCATAAATAAAGTATTTCTAAGGCTACTGATGCCTTGTCACTCAAACATCCTTTCCTAAACATTTCCCCTTTCCCAGCTATCCTAAAACCCTCCCTAAGTCAGTAAATCAGAGAAGCAGCACTCACTGATTTTTGACACTTTCTGTACCAACAGAACAGGAAGGAAAAACAAGCACACCAAGGGATACCTTTTACCACTGTCATGAACCTCAGAACTTCATAAAAATGATGCTTTTTGCTACTTGAGTGTGCTAACAGAAGTGAATTGACCCTGGCTGGCTCTCTGCAGAAATGCCTGTGTGGCAGCATGTCAGGGGAAAACAAATCATCCGAGCTGAGAAGGGGCTGGTTGCCTGTTCTCTGTCACCATTCCTGGCTGTGCTGCTTTGTGTGCAGAGGGCTGGTGCTGGCTCTTTGGGGGAGCTGGGAAAGTGGGAAGTGTTGGCATGGTGTGTGTGGCCAGGCAGGAAGCTTCCCATGCAGACACATTTTGTGTGGTAGGAAGTCTTTGTTTAGGTGTGCTCTGGGCCTGTTTGCAACAGAAAATAAAATCATGTTGTTTTTAGAGAACATATTTAATTGTTGCTGCATTTACAGTAAAGCAAGTGTGCTGAAAGCTTTAATTACATAATGGGAATACAGAAGGATACCAATCTCCATTCGGGAGCAGAAGGGTTTGTCTTTTTCACTAACAGTGCTCTCTCCTCTGAGTTTTCTCTGACATAGTGGGAGCCATCAGGTCTGGATGGTGTTGCCTGCATAAAATATAAAGCAGAGCAAGCTTGAAGAGGTCACTTACATAGTTTAGAGATCACTTAGGTTTTGCTTGAAGGACTTTCATGGTTAAATTGAAGATCCTGGAGTGCTGGGAGAAGGGAGAATGGCTTCTGCTGCCAGTGGGCAGGGCTGGATGGGATATAGGGGAAAAATTCCTCCCTGGTAGGGTGGGAGGCGCTGGCACAGGGTGCCCAGAGAAGCTGTGGCTTCCCCTGGATCCCTGGAAGTGTCCAAGGCCAGGGACTTGGAGCACCCTGGTCTAGTGGGAGGTGTCCCTGTCTGTGGCACAGGGTGACACTGAGTGGTCTTCAAGCTCCCTCCCAACCCAGCCGGTTTTGTGTTTCCATGGTTTATGAAATGTTTTTCCAAATCAGGAAAAAATATTTTAAGAAACCTGCCCCAGTGTCTGCACAAAGTTTGCAGAGAGCATTTCAGTGAGCTCATTTGTCTGTGGGAATGAAAAACCTCAGAGGAGTGAAGGAGCTGTGGCTTGGGCTGTCACATGGAATAGAGTCTCATTCTGTGAGCTGCCCAGGAGCAGAGAGGGAAACACAGATCACCGAGTCACATCCCTGTGGGAAGCCACCAACCCTGTTCTGAGGAGAGCAGGGAGAGGAGCCTGGCACAGGAATGAACCTTCCCATGAACTGAGAGGGACTCAGCTCCTGGACTAGGCAGATTTCTAATGCCCAAGCCATGGCCACAGCAAATCCCAATCCTCTTTGGCAAGGAGATTGAGGGGCAGCTACAGGCTCATTTTGGTTGCACTGGGCTTTCCCCTGCCCTGATGACAAGAACTGTCTTTTCCGGGTGTTCTGACAGGGTGGGGGTGATGAGGAACAAGGAGCAGGTGCTTTTCCTGTTGGGTTTGTTGCCTGTTCTGGGGCTCTGTAAGCCACATCCTCGCCAGGAGTCTTTGGAAGTGCTGCTGTCAGGCTGCTCTGTTCCCTGAGGCTGCATTAGATCTTGTAATTTTGTACTCCTTTGTTCACTATATTTTTATTTTTACCCACTCTCACAGCCTTCTCTTTTTGCTGCGTTATTAATTATGCACTAATAACTCTCCGTTTCAGGTGTCAGTTCTGAAATCATCCTGGTTACTGAGAGAGGGGGGAAGAGGCTGGCAGAGCTCTGTTTGGTGCCCTTTTCCTGGCACTGAGATTAATGTGTGCTGCTTTCAGCAAGATTTCATTGCTTTGGGAAGGGCAATAGCCCAGTCACTTCATTATCCTGCTGCTCTGCACAAGTGCCAGTGGAATAGGAATGGTTTCTTTTTCCAGAGACCCTTTGGGTGCTTGAGAGAAATGCTTTCAAAAGCTGCTCCACACTTTATTTTTTTTTTGTTGTTGTTTTATTTTTCTTCCCTGTCAAAGTGACAAAGGTGTAAATCCCTTCATCACCTGCTCTAGCACATCACACCTGCAACCTTTTTTAATGCCTTCAAAATAATGGACAGTGTGCTTTCACTGGTAGGTACTTAACCAAATCATTAAAGCTTTATTTGTCTATTTATTTGTTTTCCCAAGAGGGTATTTTGTTACTGACAGCATGAGTCAGGACAATTAAAGGTTGCAGTGAAATATTCCAGCCTCTATTGTGATGCAACTGGAATGAAGTGTTACCTTAGTCATACTGAAAAGAAACAATTCATGTGCTGTATGCTGCCTTAGCCCTTCCCAGCAAGTCCTTCCTCCAAAGCAAAGTGTTTTGGGAGCTCCTGGGAGGGGGAGTGTTGTTCCTCAGCATTTGTGTGCAAACATGGGTTAACACAGTGTCCGTGGTCATGTTTTATGGAGAGAAGGCTTTTAGGGAGGACAGGCAGCAGCCAGCACTCTTGGGTTTTACTCCAGGCTTCACTGACTCAGGCAATGCTGAGTCTTCTTGTGCATTATTTACACCATTTTTAAAGAAGGAGTAACAAAAATAGGTGTTTTACAGGAACATTCTGACTTGATTGTGAAGGGCTGCATGGCTCAAGTAGAAAAATTACTTCAGGGCAAAATTTTATTTTATTCCTGTTGGCTTTTTGAAACAGGGTTGAAAGGTGGGTTGTATTTTTGGCAAGATTGTCCTTGTTCATCCCAACACCTTGAGTTCCCTGAGCTGTGCCTGGGGTGCTGGGGGGGCTGGATGTTGGCACAGGTGGATGTTGCAGATGTTGTGATTGTCCTCAGCCTGGCTTCCTGTTTTTAACTGTAACTGGTTGTGATACACCAGGCCAGGGTCTCCCTCGATCCCTCACTGCCAGCTCTTCTAACACACCTAATTCTGTGTACCAATCATGAAGCCCTGGCTTTCTTTGCCTTTCAGGGGTTAATTTTCCCAGTAGTTAATTTTCTCAGCTTGTGTTGGCCATCAGGGGTGGTGTGATGGCAAAGGAGAACATTCAATGTCTTTCCTACTGCTGTTACCTTTCAGCTGCCCTTTTCTCCCCTCCCCTCTGATTTTATGGTTCCCTGCTGCAGCCAGCACAGTTATACAGAGTTATTCTGCTGCACTGAGGAGCTGTTGGCATCCTCTCCTCTTTTATTCCCTTGGTGCAGAAGCAGAATGGTGGCAGAGATGCAGAAGTGAGTGGAACCAGGCCAGGTGAGATTTGAAAGGCAGAGATAAGACACAGTGCTTTTCAAGGGGCTGGGTTTGCCAGGCAGGAATGGTGGAAAGGAACTGAAGTTACCTGATACATCTCCTTTCTCTCCTTGCCTTGCAAAGCACGTGAGCATCTGCTCAAACGTCACTGAATGTCACCTGGCTTGGGCCAGGCAGGTTCCCAGTGCCTTGGGTTCTCTCTGGGGTCCAGACTGAAGGGACAGCAATGCTTCCGTGGGAATTTGGGAGGGTGGAGGATTAAATGTTCTTGAAAAGCTATTTGCATAAAGGTTTGCAAAGGAGAATGTGAGTGAGAATATGTTCAAACTTAGCAGTGAAATCTGCACAGTTTAGCTTCTTCATCCATCTGCTTGGAGCATGTTATCTCTGTTTAACAGATTACATTTAATCTTACCATTCCAGGAGGGGCTGTTGAGCCTCAACAGACATGGCAGAACCCTCCTGGAAAGTTATGGAGGAGAAACAGGAGCTGGAATTTCATGCTCAGGAGGACAACAGAGGAGGGGCAGAGATGTTCTGTCACCTTCCTGTCCTGACCACCTTCTTGGGCCTGGCAGGGCAGCAGGCTGACTCTCCTGCTTCTTTCCCTGGGTTCCCCAGCCTGGCATTCTCTCTGCTCTGTGCTTTCCTGACTTCTGGCCAGGCTGTAGCTTCCCCTCACATTGGTCACCAAGAAAAGCCTGGCAGGTGCTGGGGAGGCAGGGGTTAAAGCCAGGCATTCCTGCTCCTCTGCCTGCTCAGGGGTGCTGGGAGGGGATTGGGAACAGCAGAGACAGCTCTGTGCACACAGGCAGAATTCCAGCCTGGGAGCTCTGCTTGTCTCTATTTCTTTACTTTCTCATGGTACTTGTCCTTATTGAAAAAACTTTTCTATCAGCTGCTGTGTTTTTTTCCTTTTTTTTTTTTTCTTTCCTGCTGAGTCATTGCCCAACTCACCAGTCATTTGTGAGCTTTGCTTTCTGCAGTCCTGACTTGGTTGTCATGTCCCTTTCTGCTTTCCTCCTGCTTTCAGTGTGCCTGCACTCCATCCCAGCACTCCTGCAGAGCTGCTCCCATCCATGGTGTCCCTCTGTGATCAGGGGGAGTGAGGCACGGTCTAGTGGCAGGATTTGTCCTGTGCTCAGGGCCCTGTTACTCCTCTGATGTTCACATTCTGAAGTTGTTCGTTTTCTGTGTGCAGATTTCAGTGGATGCAGACACGTTCTCCTGGAGTCCAGGGGACAGGAAACCTTGTTTGCTTTTGATTTTCCACGCATTGCACTGCTGACATCTGCTTAGGCAATTCAACATCTTTCATATTTTTCATCCCCTATAATGTATTAGCGGGGGCCTCTGTTCTTTGAGTATCTTTTCCATCTCGGCTATGATTATATAGTTCACTGATTTTGTCTTTCCTTATTCCTCCTTCCTTCTGCTTTTAAAATTGGATTGATATTTCAGAGACTTTCTTGTCTGACTTGTTATAAAATTAAAGAGGTTTCATAAGCCCACAAAATTTTGAAGGAGTGCAGTTAAAATGTTTTGTTTTAAAAGGTTGCAACTTTTTTTTTCAGTTTCAAAATGTCCTTGTCCTCGGTCACAGGTTGTTTCTGTAATTCTTACATTTTGTTTTTCATAGTTTGCTTTTAAAATTAAAACACAAATATGATCTATAATTTTTCCCCTAAGTGTTTGTGTTTCATATGCTTTCCCCCTAGTTAATTCGAAATAACAACCAACAAAACTACTCTTTTTTCCTGATCTCTGGCATCCCCAGGGGATTAGGATGATGTTGCATGATGAGGTGTTGCAGCACCCTTACATGCCTAGGGACTCAGCTCAGATAAATGTCCAGATTCTCAGTTAGTAGGAGGAGGCACAGGCTGGCAGCAGGGCAGGATCCTCAGTCTGGTTTAGCAGCCAGATCCAGAGAGTGGCATCCTGCCTGTGGCAGGGGGCTGGAATTCCATAATTCTTAGCGTTCCTTCCAACCCCAAACCTTCTGGCATTCTTTGATCTGCAAAAGCCCCCTGAGGTTCAGAGGGCAGGAGGTGGCCCAGCTCAGAAGGAGGTGTCTGAGAGGGTGATGTCCCTCATCACGGCAGTGCAGCCACGGCCAGTGCAGGTGACCCAAAGTGCTGCTGTGGCTGCACGAGGTGTCCCCACCCCAGAGCTCTGATCTGCCCAGCAGCAGCTCCCAGGCCTGGCAGCTCTGCTGGCCCAGCACAACGCCAGCCCTGTTTGGAATAGGATTACTTTTCCTCCAGGGCAGTGTTTGTAGAGGTGGGCAAGCCCCTCTGTTGGGCACCAGGTGAAGGTGGGAGCTGCTCCTGGCAGGGCTCTGTCCCCGGAGCCTCCTGGCTGGGGGAGGTGCTCTGAGCTCTGTGGTGGGGCTGCTCTCTGCAGCCCAGAGTTTTCCTGCTCAGTGGTCCTGGTCAGTCTTTCTGTGCGTAGCTTGCTGCTTTCTCATTTTCTTTTCTTTGAAAGGAGTTCATAGAGTAATGGGTGAGGAGGAGGTGTTTTGTGAACCCTCCATGCTCAGAGGCACAGTTTGGGAAAGCTCACAGCTCAACTCCTGAGCCTTCTCAGAGAGGAATTCCTCGGGACAGTGCCCTGATTGCCTGCAGGGAGCTGGGCTGGCTCGTGTCTGCTCCATCAGGATACAGCATTTCATGGCAAGGATTGAGAGAGAGCAGGGTGTGATCCCCTGCACAGGAGGGTGCTGTTCTCCATGGGCCTCCATTCCTGTTCCTCCAGGCCCTGATAAGGTGTTTGATATTTCCTTGTGTGATGGACTGGGAAACTGAAGTTATTTCCTACTTTAGGATCAGTCTTCATCTGTAACACTGGACAACTTAGGTGAGCTTCAGTTACTTTGGTTTTTGGAAAATGGATGGAGATATTCTCTTTGCTCACCTCTTGTCTGCTTTGATGTAGACAGTCCTTGCATTAATGTTTTATGGTCTCCTGGCATATCCAAGTACAGCTTTTAGCATACCTGGGGTCAGTGTTTGTTATCAGAAGTCCACACAATACAGGTTACAGCTGGTGGTTCAGTATCGTGCTCCTCTGAGCACCTTTAGAGTTAAGGCTTGGGTTTATGATGTACTATCTCTCAGTCTCTCCTCCAAAAAGAAAATGCATCTAAATTGGACTGAAGGCATGGCTAATTGTTCTTTCTGTATTCATCTGTGAGGCAGCAGGAAACCAAGCAGCAGGGTTTCCACTGAGAGCGGCGGTGCCAGCTCGGCTGCCTTTGTCCCACACTGCCTGTGGGTGGCCGGGGGAAGGGGACAGTAGTGGCTGCAGCTGGACCCTTGAGAGCCACGCAGGGGGGGTGAGGAGCTCTTTCCTGGTTATTGGGGATTTTATTATTCACTGAAAATGCTAATTAACAATTGTAAATTATTCCAAAAGCCAAAGTGAATGTGTTTCTGATTGTTAAAGACTTCATCTGTGCTGGGTGTGTTGGTGGAGAAGGGAAATGGGCTGTGGCACCCTGCGAGGGGGTTTGACCCCTGTGCCCCTTCATCTGCAGCTCTCAGGTGCTGCTTCTCCTTGTCCCCTCTGTGTCTGCTGCACCCCTCCCACTCCCATCTTCCCGTTGCCTGCGTCACAAACGCCCGTGCAGAGGGGTGGCAGGTCTGTCCCAGTGCTGGGTGAGCCCAGGGACTCAGGAATGGTTTGGATTCATGGCTCTGCTGTCGAGAATTAATTACAGTGTGGCTTTGCACATCCCTGCCCTTGTGACCCCCACCTGCCTAAATCTGTCCCTGATGATGACTTGCTGCAGTTGAAGGCCTCCATTTAATTCCATTTAGCCAGTCAGGAGTTATCCAGTAGGAGTAATAATACTGAAATGTATAAGTAGTGATTTCTAGATGGAGAAAGTACTGAGCAGCCTCCTGTTTGCTTTTCATACCACTGAAATGCAGTGATAAGGGGAGGGTAGGAGGAGGGCTGTTGTAAATATGTTGCAAGGACCACCCATCATTTAAGACTATTTATATAAGTCATAGTAATTGGAGCTACTCTTTATTTATTTGCTTATGCTTATCTTTTATTATTTGTTCAGCTATTCAGGTTCTGGTGTCCCAGAGTTCATTTCCATTCATTTCCTTGTAAGAATTCACTAGCAAGTGAATTTTGGGTGAATTTTTTTCCCCTGGTTTCAACCACAGAGCGCCCCATAACCACATGGATGGGCAGTTTGGGTATATTGGATAGATAGAAGGTGTGGGATGGATAGAAGGTGTAGTGGGTGACTGGCTCCATATAAATGTTTTAGTTGGAGGAAGGTTTCCCTGCTCAGCAGCTGACTGGGTGAGTTCTCAATGTTGTTTCATGTTATGAGCAGATGTCATTCAGCAGCAGGTGAGGCTGATTGTGGCTGATGATTCCATGATCATTCCATGCACTGAAAGCATTGTTTTTCCAGGATATGCTTCCATGAGGGAACACTAAAGTTGCCATGGCTTTGCATTGGCACTGAACTACAGAGAAACCCCAGATCAGCCCAGATGCATGTCATTGGTTTAGGTTTAGGTCATTCTGTACAATTTGGGGTCTCCTTTGGAGTGTGCCTCATTTGGATCAGCTGGGAGCAGGTGGGGTTTGTTCCTGCTTTGTGTGATGGTGAAGTTTGAAGGGTCCAGCAAGGGGCAGAACAGCACTTGCTGGGCATTGAGAAGGGCTGCCTGGGAGAAAACTTGGTGTTACCAAGACAAACAAAATGAGGAGAGTGCAGAGGAAGTCCAGGGAACAGGTTCTGACTGAGAGCTTGATGAGAGGGTCTGGTGGTGGGTTAGCTTGTCCACTGCTTAATTGCTGAGCTTGCCTCTTTATGTCTTGGAATATCTTAAACCATTCACAAACAGCCTAAATATCCCTCCACCGAGCAACTCCACTTTAAGCCAGTGTTTGTTGACAGCTACCCCCAGAGCAGAAGTTGAGAAGAGAAATACAGCTCAAACCTCCTTTATGATGTTAAGTCCTTTATTCCCTCTGTCCCGAGGACAGAGCACCAACCTGGGCCAGAATTGGCTGGGCTAAGAGGGGGAGGCTTTGTGTCCCCTTGCTTTTGTCACAGAGAGGGGGAAAGGGGATCCCAGGTCAGAGCTGGGATAAACAACCAGCCAGACCAGAGCCTGGGCTGCTGGGACATCAGACAGACCCAGAGTCACAGGGCAGGGACCCGGCTGGGGGGCCCAGGGGGACCCACTGCAACAAGAGGGTCCCTGTTGGTGTCACTTGGGTGAGGACAGGGAGCAGGGGTGAGCCCTGCTGGGGGGTGTAGATCATTCCCACCACGGCCAGTGGCAGTGGGAGAGGCCCCAAGGCAGGACACCCCACTGCCCCCTGACCCTTTGCTGATGTGCCCTAGTTCAGACTCCTCCTTTCCTTGGCAGAGCAGGAAGGTGGGAGCAGCATGTGTTCCCATCTCCCTTCCACGTTTCAGCTTCAGGGCTGCTTGTAGCAGTCTATTACTGGTAAGAGGTTTGTGCCCTTTTCCTTGGAGGTATTTTTTTTTAATACTTTTATACTTGTTCCTGAGTCAAACTAAAGAAATCTGAGGCAGGGCTCAGCGATTCTGATTGTTTAATGATTTCCTAATTCTTTTTCTCATCCTGGGCACAGTGATGAGAGAAACCTATTCCAGAGGAATTTTTTTATTGACTGTCACTGTGTTCTTCTGAAAGAAGATGCCAAGCGCCTACTAAAAGAACATCTTTTATGTGTTGCCAAATAAAAGAGCAGGTTTGTTCAGTAATACGTATGCAAAAGCATGAGGATTCTGTGATTATTTTTATAAAGCTTTTTAATAACTAAGAACATGTCTCAGAGCTTGTAAAAGCTGAATATTCCAAGAACTTATTCTTTTCATAAAGTGCTTAAAGAAATGCCAGTTATGCAGAACCTGAATGAAGATTCTTACAGCCCAGTTGCACAAAGCTCTCATTTCCATGGTGCAGTCCCTTCCAGAGCAGGGAGTGCGTTTCTCTGTACCCACTTATTGTACTTGGAGGTGGATGTTCCTGAGCTGAGACATAAAACACACCCAGGTGAGACAAGAGGCTGCCAAAACTGTGGTGGAAGGGCAGGATAAAAAGAAGCTGAGTCTATTGACCCTCAGTTGCTTTTGCTGCTTTCAGGTTTAGAGATTTACTGCAGGTGGTTTGGGGTTGATTTTGCTGTGTACCTGCAGAACTGTGTGTGGAGGAAAGGAGGTAGTCAGAGGGTTTGTTTTATAGTACAGTGTTGGCTTCCCCTCTTCCATCCTCCCTCCTCCCTCCTTCCTTTGATGGGTGGGAGAAACATTCAGTTGTTTGGTACCTTGGAACCTGCTTGGTGGTGCCAAGGTCCTGCTGGGACAGCCCTGTGGCTGTGTGAGAACCTGGCAGTGCCCTCAAGTTCTGGAATCACAAAATCCTGGACTGGTTGGGATGGGGAGGGACCTCAAAGCTCACCCAGTGCCACCCCTGCCATGGCAGGGACACCTCCCACTGTCCCAGGCTGCTCCCAGCCCCAATGTCCAGCCTGGCCTTGGGCACTGCCAGAGATCCAGGGGCAGCCACAGCTGCTCTGGGCACCCTGTGCCAGTGTAAACCTCAAAGAAAAGAACTCCTTCCAAACATCTAATCTAATTTTATCCTTTTTCAGTTTAAAGACACATTCTCCCCTGGGCTCGGGGGCTTTGCTTGTACAGTGAGGGTTAGGAGGGCTTGGGAGATTCTCAGAGTGTTGGGGACACCAAGAAGTCAGGTGGGAATAAAAAGCTGATTCCCAAGGTGAGAGAGACTGCCTGTGGTACCTGGAGATGCCTTTTTCTGCTGAAGTGGAAACTGTCCTGCCCAGACTTGCCCTTTTGTCCACAGGTTTTAAATTCCAGGTAATCTGGTCTTGTTTGTGCGACTTTTCTTTTCTTTGAGAGCTCAGAAAATGTGGTTTAAATGTTCTTGCAAATTAATAAACAAGATGTGTATTTGGAAGTCTGAAACCACAGTAAAGCCCCTGAGTGAAGATAATTGTCTGACTATATTGGAGCTTATATTAAAGCATGTCCAGAGAGCTGGAGCTGGGCAAGAAACCAATATATTAATTAATCTCTGCAGTGCCATTGGCCTTGTGTACCTCCCTCTGCAGAGGAACATTCGCAGTAGAAGGGTTGTCATGTCCACTGTGGTATTTAAAAATTTAATCAAGTGATAGTATTGATTGCTAAAAGATCTTTATTTAAAATTTCCTATATTTAATTTTTTAAAAGTTTTTCTAATGTCATATACTCTTCATTTAAGAAGTTAATGCAAAAAAAAATTTTTTCTTTTCCTTCCTTGGAGAAAGAGATTTCAGGCAGCTGAGAATCTCATTTAGCAAGTGGAGATGCACATCAAATGGGAACTGATTATTTTCTTTAAAAAAATTCTTTGTAGGAATAGAAACCCCAGAACTGAAAGTTTTTGTGAAGGGGTTTGTGGTGACCAGTCGCCTTCTGTAGGTGAATGACAGTGATTGGTACTGGGGATCCCATAGCCCTTCCATGCCATCCTAGTGCATTGGTGATCTCAGGCTCCCTAGGCATAGGTGTGCCATGAATTTGGAATTTGAACTTTGGGCAAACCAGAAAATTTGATGCTTAAAGTGTTTAAAAACTATCTTTGTGGCTGTACCTAACAGGGTTGATTTCTGAAAGCCATCACAGCCGGTAGGATGGGATTTCACTGTGGCAGTGCAGGTCCTGCTCAGCCCTCTGTTCCCACAGCTGGGAGATTCCCAGCCTCCTTTATTGGGCACCTGCACAGATGTGCCAGGGGAGCCCGCATTCCACGAGGAGGGCACCTGAACTAAAAACCTGCACAGCACAGAGGGCTTGTTTTAAGGTTTTGACTTCTGCTGCCCACAGGTCCTGAGCAGCCCCAGAGCCCCGGGAGTGCCCAGAAATGCTGATATTTGAATGACATTTCATTCCAGCGATTTTCAGACATTCTCTTACCGTAATATGCTGTTACTCTCCTGATTTTCCTTGTGCAGTGCCTTCCCACATAATTGAATTTGGGCTCTGTGATGATGAACTTCCATCAAAAGTAGCAATTACAGATTTCAGCAGTGTCCAATCAATCACAGCAACCCTTTAGTTGTGCCAGGTTCTCGCTCTGTGGCCTAGGATTAAACACAATCCCTTTAGCATTTGTTTATTTCTGAGGTGGGCTTGGAGCTGACCTCGCCAGGCTTTTGCAGCTTCATGTTGGGTGATCTGGAGTCAGACTTCAGAAATCTTGTTTTATGTCATACAGATGGACAGAATGGAATCAGGGAGGTGTTGACAAAGCTGATTTGAAACACACAAAATTAAATCCCCATCAGGTCAGCACTGTCAGCCTGCAGTTCCTGTCTCTTCTTTCATTTTTCCTGAGGCTCGTGAGCTCGCTCTCCTTTCCATATCGTGTGATTATTTTCTTCCTTTCCACTGTATTAGTTTTAACTTCAGGGACACAGAGTTTACTTTGAAAATTGGGCTGAGAGGGGTATGTGCATTTTGGTGTTTTCCCCTTCTCCCTAATTTCGTAGTTTTTGTGTGCGTTTGTGGTATAAGTCTGAGGTCAGAAATGAAGATGTATCAGTGTTTGTCACCTGATTCCAACTTCTTGCCCAAGTGTTTATAAACTTCAGGTCAAATTTCAGTTCTTGTTTAATAATTTTTCTTCCTTTCCTGGTGGCAATGGGTGGTTCATGAGATGTGAAAAGTTGACTTAATTCTGCTGTCATATCTTGTAGGGTGACACCTCCAGCACTTTACATCTTGACTGATTTATTTTAAACCCTCTGAAGCAGAGTTTTCAAGGTATTTCTCTGTTGATTCACTGCTGGATTATGTTTCCAAGCTGTGATTGAGAGTTATGGGATTAAAACTCTACTTGTCACATTCGGAAGGACAGGGATGCTCCACCCAGGGTAGGATGAGCTATTTTTGCCTTTTGTGCAAATTATTTGAGCAAAACAAACATGAGATTTTATCAGATAGTGTTTGAAGCTCATTGGTTTTCAGTCTAGATTGGTGTCAGCACAGGTCTTAATTTAATTGTAGCCTTTGGGGTAAAATTTTTATGTCCTGGAAAACATCATTTTCTGTGGAGCTCTAAATCCTCTTGAATTGTTGGTTCTGTAGGGCAGAGCTGTGCTTTTCCATCAGGGGAGCAATCTCCAGGCACAACAGCAGTGTGATAGAAATAATAAATAAACCAATAAATCAGTTCTTGTCGGCTCTCACCTCTCAGGTGGAGGTCAGGAAGAAAAGTCCCAGGTGGGGGGAGCAGCCAGGAGAAGCTGCAGTGCCAGAGAGCAACTCCAGATCCTATTTGGCATCTAATCTAAGGAGCACATTGGCTGCCCAAGTGGGATGTGCCAGGCAGACAATTCACTCTCTGCCAGGAGCCTGGCAGGGCTCTCAGGCAGCACCTCGGGAAGGAATTTGTCACCAGCCTCATGTCCTGCGTTCACTGGGGTGTCACCCTGGGGTGTCACCCTGGGGTGTCACCCTGGGGTGTCACACAGAGCCATGGCAGCTCTGTCACTGCTCTGCTGTGGCACTGGGGCTGTGCCAAAGAACCTGGAGTACAGGAACAGACACTCCTGTAGGGATCCCACAATGTTTTAAGAGTTCTATCCTTGTTTAACTTGAGGAGCTCCTTCCACAAACCCCTTTTTTTGTGATTCTTTCTCTCTTGTGAAAACAGAAATGTGAAAATACATTGGATTTGTGGATGTGGGACTCCTTCAAAACCACAGGGGAAGTTCTTGTCTAGTGAAAGGTGTAGTTAAAATTTACAATTTTATAAACAAGGAGGAACTGTAGAGTTTAGAGACATCAAGCTCCATATTCATCTATTTAATATAAAGTTTACATTTACTTGAGATAAAGTTTACTTAATACAAATCACCCTGTGAGCAGGCAGGACCTGATGCTTGATAAGGTACCAGAGGGTTTTAATTCCTGATAGGGCACAGAAATACATAAATGATGAGAGCAGCTCATGGGGTTTGAGAAGGTGGAAAAGGACATGAGATGTTTTCTCGATACAGTTGTGTCATGTGCAAATATACAAGTTCTGACTAAATTAATCAACTTGACCTACCAGAGAACTTCAAAGGGTGGGTGTGAAAGTGGGCTGGGCCTTTTGTGAAATGTTCTGTAAACATTTGTTCCAGTACATTTGGTTCTCAATTTACAATGAAGAAGGGTTCATTCATCTGCAGAGGAATTGCTTAATGGCCTCTGTACACCAGAACTTTTATTAATATAACGGTGTCACGTTTCATTGCAAGGGCAGAGCTGCTGAGAGGTCGAGGAAGTGGCATTTTAAATAAAATTATATTTCTGTTCTAATGGCCAGGATTACATTTTGTAGTGACTTCTCACTCATTTACATCTCTCCTGAAATACCCAAATGGAGCTGTTATAGAGCAGCTCCTTTAGTTTGTTTTGCCTTTAATGTTTACAGGGTCCATGTGTCTGTTTTGTGTAAGCACTCCTGGGATTTGAGGTATTTTCCCCTCCTGTGGAAAAGAATCCATGGCAGAAACAAGATAATTTGTCTTGTTACGGCTTGACGTGTGGTGAATCAGACATATGTATGTTGTGCTATTTATTTGCTCTATAAATTAAAATAATGTCAAATATACATAATACACATGCATATAAAAATGTGGGAATGTGATTATACCTATAGATAGTGTTCCAAGCTCGTCTTGGGGTGAGGCCAGGGTTTTCCCTGTGCCTGGCTGGTAGGAAAGCTCCTTCCCCAGCTGTTGCTCTGAGGTTTTACATGCCCAGAGGAAACCTTGTAAAAAAGAGAGTGTGTTGAGAAGCTGCTTTTCTTCTTCTCCCTGTTTTCTGGCCCTACTCCTCTCCCTGTTTCACTGCTGCAAGTTCACAGTTATTTTCCTTTATCCAGGCCACTGATGGGCAGGAAAAAGCCACCAGACTTAATCCATAAAGGACTAATATTACCTGCAGCATCTCCAGCCTTCCCTGCTCTCTGTCTCAGATGGCAGGGAATTAAGTAGTGGCTATTAAAGATTAATAAGGGTGCACAGATGGTTATCAAATGCTGATAATTGTGTCAGAGAGAAAATCTTCAGTATCATTTCCAATATTTCTGTGGTGCTGTGACTAAGTTTGAATTTCCCTCAGCAGTCGAATATTCCAAGTCTGGCAAAAGCTCAAAGAACTGACTGTTTTAAAGGCTCAATTTTGCATGCAGAGCTTTTCTAATTTGCAGTAAAAGTCCAGAACACCTTCACAGGAAGAATAATGGGACTGCATTTTGGGATCTCAGTGGGAAGGGTTTGGGAAGAGTTTATAGTGGAATTTTACAGACATAGATTAAAGAAATGGAGTGTGGTAAAAAGAGCGGGGTGCTGTGACATCTGTGTTGATCCAGTGTGAGGGGACAGGCCCTGAACATGTGCCTGAGTCCCAGGAGTATTTTAAATTAGGACATACTATCCTCTGCACTCACTCTCACCACTGCAGCCAACACATTTCAGAGGAGAAATCTGGCAGGAAATGAAGAAGCCTGAGAAGCTGTTCAGTGAATCCATTTGTACTCCCAAGTGCTGATGAAGAT
Source organism: Lanius collurio (assembly GCA_020086605.1). Taxonomy (NCBI): domain Eukaryota; kingdom Metazoa; phylum Chordata; class Aves; order Passeriformes; family Laniidae; genus Lanius; species Lanius collurio. Next base: position 546,494 of record JACBWW010000043.1, read on the forward strand.
GTAAATGCAGTCCCATTATTTTCAAATCTTTAAACACTTTGATAAGGTGATTGTTTTAACTGCTCTAGAAGATGGGTCTTGATCACATCACCCTTCCTTCCATTCCTCACCTCTGGGAATTAGACTGACTGGGGGATAATTTGTTTAGAATTATTTTTATTCCGCTTCAATATGGTCAAACCCCAATGTCTGGGAATCCTCAGGATGAGCCTTTTTCAAAATCACGGCATTGATTTTAAAAGTTGAGGGTTTGTTTTCTTTTTTTTTCTTTTTTGGTTTCTCTCTTGTTTCTGAGTTGCACATATTGATTTCCTCTGCTTTAAATTAAGTGGGAAACGTCTCCTGTTGTGGAGCTTGGCCTGTGAGAGCCAGGCCAGGTCTCCTCCTCTCCATGTGCAAAGGAGAATTGAAGCAGCAAATTTTTAGTCTTTCAACCCCCAAATTTTTTTAAACATCTGTTGCAAAGGTGAGGGTCTCCTTTCTGAGCTGACATTGCACCTCTGTGGTCTAAATCACGGCATTTTCAGGCAGATTTTTTTCAGCTCTCTGCAGCTTTCCCCAGGTAGGTGCATTTTTTCCCTCCTGAGGACAGTGGGTGCTGTTTAGGGTGGGAAGGACACACAAGCCCAATGAGCAGCATTTCCCTGGGGCGTTGTGACTTTCGGTTTTGAGGCTCATTTTCTCTGGGATGTGTTTTTTATTGGAGCAGAAATATGATCACAAAGCTGGGGATGAAATTGTATGGGCTGTAATTCCTAACCCAGCTGTGCCATTACTGCAGTGTTAATTACTTCATCCTTAACCCTCTTGGAGAGAACAAAGCACAGTTAAATGCTTTGGCCCAGTGTCAAACAGAATGTTGGGGTTTCAGAACTTCAAATCTTGGACCTGAAGCAAAGGAGTTTTATTAACTAGCTTTCACCAGGCATGTTTCAGTCAAGTGGTGCATAAATCAGCAGGGTTAGAAACCAGCCCTTGCTGCCCTTGCCTTTGCACTGCTGGTTGTCAAAATGCTTATCCTAAATAAATAACTGGTGATCTATTAAGGGAATAAAAGCCTGCCTGAATATCAGGTTTAATGAAACTGGAATGGGTGATACCAGACTATGAACAGGCCTTTGGTACTCCAAGTCTATGCCATGATCTCTGCAAAGGCACATTTATAGAAAGTGAAAAAAACCCCATATCTCCAGAGTGCTGTCATGTGGAGGGGCTGAGGAGCTTTTATGAATTCCTTCTCAGTGTTCATTTTGAGCCTCTGACCTCTGTGCAGCCTTGGAATAACCTGCACAGGGTATTTGGAAGATGGCTCCTTATCTGAAGAAAAGTTTCTCTTGGTCACATCAGGCTGATTTGAGGTGCTCACTCTGCAGGTAGGATCAGGAAGGGATGAGATGAGAGCTGATGGATCAGGCCTTGGGATGTGGAGTCTGACTAAGATTTGGAAACTTGTTATCCCCATTTCAGACAAAACCTCTAGGAGGAGGAATCAAGTCTGTGTATTTTTCCTTACAAATGTGTGTTTCTCTTGCTGTTTGCCTGGGCAATAGGAGCCATTTTTCTGAAGTGGACTGAAAATCCCTCCTCTGCATTTTTCTGTGTTGTGAGACTTGCAAATTGTGCAGTGATTAAACAAAATTATCCACTGATTGGTTAGGAAGTGCAGATTTCTCTCCATCAGATTTACCCTCTTGTCCTGCTTGTATAATGAGGAAGTGGGGAAAGCTCAGGAGTCCGTGGGATTTCTGGCTGTGTAAAATCCTTTTATGTTGTCACATAACTGAGCACTGTAACAGACTGGGTGTGAAATTACCTGGGAATTGTCACTGAATGTCCAACTTCTGCCCTCCTTTCCAGAATGATGAAGTCCTCTGTCCACACAGAAGAAGATGACTTTGTTCCAGAGCTGCAGAGGAGCATCCACCCCAGGGAGAGGCCGGACTGGGAGGAGACGCTCAGTGCCATGGTAAAACACCTGCCTTACAGCTCCTCTGCCCATTATTTTCCATTCTGAACACTCTGCTCCTCTATCCCATTTACACTCCCTGAGTTTCAGCTCTTTTAATGGATTGCACAGTACTTTGAACAAGGCCAAAATGCTTCCCTTCCTCTGGCAGTTTGTCAAGGAGAGGGAAGGAGCTTTCACAACGCTTCTGCTCTATTAATGCGTGCCCCAGAGCAGGTCTCGTAACCAATTAAAAGGTCCATAATGTCACAACGATTTTCAGTCTGCATTAACCTCTTTTTCAGCAAGACTTCTGAGCATGAAGGGAACTTCTTGTACAAACATGCTCTTTGAAGCATGTAGTGTTGTGGAGGAATGAGATTTTAGCAAAATGCTGGTTAAGTCTACATAAATAAAACCTCAGCCTGAGAGCAAACCTGCCATCAGAGGGACCAGAGCTGCAGAAAAGCACACACAAAGGTGCTGTTCTCATCTCACAGAAGGCACTCAGGCAGGCAGTGGGCCTCAGACACCTGGATTACCTTAATATACACTGGGACTTTTGCTGCCACAGCTTCTCTGGGCACCCTGTGCCAGGGCCTCCTCACCCTCCTTTCTTCCCAGTAACCCCTCTAACCCTGCCCTCAGCAGTGGGAAGCCGTTTCCCCGTCACCCTCTGCCTGTGTGAAGTCTCTCACCCAACTATTTATGAGCCTTTTAGGCACTGACAGGGGCTCTGAGCTCTCCCTGGCTCCTTCTCTTCTCCAGGTGAGCGCCCCCAGCTCTCCCAGCCTGTCAGTTTTTGCAGTTTGCACTTTTTAATTTTTTTCCTCCTTGTGTGAGGCTGTTTCTGCCTTCTCTCCACCTTGGACAGTTGGGAGCACTGTCTGTTCCTATCAGTGCTGCTCAGGCAGCAGGACCTGCTCCCAGCTCAGAGCTTCCTGCACCCTGGAGTCTGGTGGGAGTCACTGTGACACCTCTCTGCTGTCTGTGACCTCCAGCTGTGTCTCAGGGCTGTCAGGCTCTAATTCAGTGTCCTCACCTGTGACACAGGTTTCCTGGCATATCTCATTTGGTTGTTTTTTTCTCCTGGTTGATTTACTGTGAAGGGAATTTTCACCTGCTTGAGGCTGTTGTGCTCATGGACACTGCTCAGGGTTTATTTTATGCTGCATCACGTTCCTCTCACTGCCCAATTAATTCAGGTGTTAGAACGTGTTGTCTTGCACAGCTCTGGGCCAGCAATGCCAAAACTGAGTGGTCCAGTGGAGAAGAGACTGAGAGGAGACTGAGAGGATGATCAACAGGGAAATTCCCAGCTGGGATTACTGCACAGTGACTTGGTGTGATGAAGGACAGTAAAGCTACTGAACCTGTATTTAGAGTGGCTGGATTTGTGCTCACAGTGTTGATTTGACCTCAGGGTCCTCTGAACACAGTTTAAAGAGGTGGAAGAAAAACCTTACTTGCTTGTATTCTGTTGAGCAATTCAAATTTCCACTTTCAACCTCTGCCTTGCCTCCAGCCAGGGCCAGTATTTAGATGTAAATATTTGTAAGACCTTGTTCAGCATTGTCACTGTTCTCTGTTTAACCAGCATATCTTCAATATTCTGCATTTTTCTTGATAATTTTAAGCCTGAGATTTCTCCCCTCACTCTATTCCTTCACTTTGCTTTTTTAGCAGCCTCTGGTTCAGCCTTGTCCCAGAGATTGCTCCTTCCATGCTGTGTGACTGTCTCAGAGTGCCACAGTGCATCTCAGTTGTGCCCAGTGGTCATTGCAGATGCACTTTTTAGGTTTTGTTGCTGCTTGAAGCCCGACCCCCAGGGAATGGAGGCTGCAGGGCTGGAGAAGTTGTTCTCTCCCTTGGTTGCCCTGGCTGCTGCTGGAGCCCTGACAGGCACCAGCCTTTGTCACCTCACATGAATTTCACCTTCTGCCAGGTGAGCAAAGGCTGAGACAAGGGACACTGCAGGCAGCTGGGCACTCACCTGGCATTGTCTCCTGAACTTTGCCTTGGTACATGCTTTTATTGGGAAAAGTCAGTTTATGTATTCACTGTTACATGAATGAGTCGTCCCTGCTCTTCATCCCCGCTTTTATCCACAATATTTTTCAAAGTGCTTATTAATAATTTATATAAGTGCTTTGTTTCCAGAGCTTTTTCATAACAAGAAATAAACTGAAGGTCTTTATAAATGTATGGAGGTTGAATGTCCTCCTATACTGTAAATGAAAGGTGACAGAAACTCTTATTTTTAATGTTTCTGTCATTGCCAGTTCATTCTGGGCACCTGGGTAGCTTCAGTCCTGTGTTTGATGCAACTTCTGTCTCTTTATTACTTATACTTCCACCTGCTTTTTAACACTGCTTGTTTTGTGTTGGTGGTTTATCAGGAGGACAAGTGATTTTGTGTTGGAGACCTGGTTTGTTTAGGGGAAATCCCAGAATTCTGGAATGGTTTGGGTTGGAAGAGACTTTAAAGCTCTGCCACCCCCTGCCATGGGCAGGGACACCTTTCACTATCCCAGGTTGCTCCAAACCCCAATGTCCAGCCTGGCCTTGGACACTTCCAGGGGTCCTGGGGCATCTCCTCCTCGCTGTTTCTGGTGCAGTTCTGTGCTGGAGGTGAGGTCCAGGCTGGAGGGGAGGCAGCCCTGGCTGGCCAGGGCTCCCAGGAGCTGGCAACCAAGGCAGCTGCCTGTGTGCTCCTGTGTGCATTGCTATATTTTGTATTCCCCCCTGGCTCATGGTCTGTATTTTTAGAATTTGAGTGTATTAGGCACATTTTTTTTCTGGCTGTCTCAGCCCCCAATTCCCACGGTGCTGCACCTGCTGGGTAACCTTCACACATCCCGGGATTTCTGCCTCTGCTCCATTTAAGAAAATGCAGTTGATGATACTGACTTTCTTCATGGAACACCTCTGAGTTCTAGGGCTGAAAATCCCTGTGTGAGCCTAGGAAAATTACATTTTATGGATTTTCTAACATTTCTCCGAGACAGTAATGTTATTTTAAAGGAAAGAGGTATCTTTTCCTTGTCAGGCCCTGCTGAGTGCTCTATTCCTAAGTCACAAGAAATGAAGTTGTGAAAGAGCCTTTATATAATATTTCTCACATGAGCCTACAAAACAGCTGTCCTCAGCCTGCATTAACTTTGGCATAAATTGATATTTGTGGTTAATATTACATTTACCACACGTTACTGGCCTCCTGAGTTACTCCCATCACCTCTGTGTGAGTCCAGGAGGGTGCAGTGTTTAAAAGCACTGAGCCAACAGCTCTCCCCCCATCAGGCTGCTGTGCTTACAGACCCTCTGTGCCTGCTGCCTTTGTCTTCTACCTGGCTAAATTTTGTGGGGAAGCAGGATAAAAATGCTGAGATAAATACAAAAATCTTCATTTATGCACCCACTGCAACTGTGCTGACACATAAAGGTGCTGCATGAAGCTGCATCCACTGGAGGTCAGGGGAGGAATACACTCCAAGAAGGACCTGGAGCTTCTGAAGTGAGACCAGAGAGGCCACGGGGCTGCTCCAGGGCCGGAGCCCCTCTGCTCTGGAGCCAGGCTGGGAGAGCTGGGGGTGCTCACCTGGAGAGGAGAAGGCTCCAGGGACACCTCAGAGCCCCTTGCAGGGCCTGAAGGGGCTCCAGGAGAGCTGCAGAGGGACTGGGGACAAGGGCTGGAGGGACAGGAGCCAGGGAATGGCTTCCCAGTGCCAGAGGGCAGGGCTGGATGGGATCTTGGGCAGGAATTGTTCCCTGGGAGGGTGGGCAGGCCCTGGCACAGGGTGCCCAGAGCAGCTGTGGCTGCCCCTGGATCCCTGGCAGTGCCCAAGGCCAGGCTGGACATTGGGGCTGGGAGCAGCCTGGGACAGTGGGAGGGGTCCCTGTCCATGGTTGGGGGTGGGATGAGATGAGCTTTAGGGTCCCTTCAACTCAAGCCTTTCTGGGATTCTCTTTGTGCTTCTGAAAGAGTCACTTTTCCTGCACTTTTCCAATTATTTCAGCTTTGGAAGCCTTCAGAGTTTGAGTCTCTAAGCCCTTGGAAGGTTTATTCCCCCCTGGGGCACCTCTGGCTGGGCTCTCACAGGGTCTGAGAGTTCTGTTGTCCGTAACAGGCTCAGGAGGTGACAGCTGGAGTCAGCTGTTCCAGTTTGCCTGGAAAAGGGGAACCCCTGAATTACAGATGGAGAAGTCTCCTGAATCTGTGAATTTGACAAGTGCACAAAAGGCAGCAGCTGCAGCTGGTACCCATCACCATTTTAGGCTTGTGCTGATGGAATTTTCTTAGGAAAAATGCAAGCCTGTAGATGCTTTAGAAAGGCACAGGGTTGGAACCTGTCCTGTGAAGTCCTGGAAGAATCTCAGTTCTTAGGTCAGAGGGATTCTGAGATCTGGAGTATTTTCAGCGTAGCAGGGAGGGAACGTACTGTGGCTTGGGAAGGTAATAAAGGCTTTTTAATGAGACCTCAATATCTCACTGTTAAATCTGGGACATGAGTGAAGAGAAAACTATTTTTAAATGCAATTATGAATGTGTGCAGAGATTAGTGCATTGTAGGGGTTTAAAGAAAGATTTTTATGTCCTTAGTGTTTGTTTCTCATTCTTTGTGCAGCACTCGGCCAGTTCTGCCCCAGGTCTTGAGTGGGGCTTCTGCAGAATAGATGCCAAAAATAGAATACAAGGGGCTTCTTTTTTAATTAGTGTTGGTTCATTGGTTGGTTTTTAATTCACAGAATATCAGGCCTGTTTCTGATGCAGGCTAACATGAATACTTCCAGGAGTTGTGGCAAAATCTGAGTAAAAAGGGAACATGGAGAATCCATTTGCTTGACCCTGTCAGCTGTAGTGGTTTCCAAATAGTGTTTTACTGAAATGATCTAATTTTAGCTTCTGAGATATGTAGATATAATACCCTTAAACATGTTAAAATTGATACTTTGAATTTTTTTTCCTGTGTCTTTTCATGCTTTGTACGTATATGAACCAACATGAATTTTATATGAATTTTATATGAAGCAATATGAATTTTACAGCTGAGGATGTGGTTGGGAGCTCTGAAGTCACTGTCAGAGTTTCGTCAGACTGATCCTGTTCTCAGATGGCTTCCACAGCACGGAAGAAATTTCTTGGGGGAAAAAAGTGCTTTTGTACTCTGACTGCCCAGATCCAAGTTCTTTTTAAAAGTGTAAAGTTTTAAGCTCTCAGGTGCAAGGGGAAGTTTTGGGACATATGATGCTGAAATTTTGAGGTATTTATTGTTATTTTTGAAGGGCTTGGACAATTCAGTAGAAATGGACTTTAGAATCATGAAATCTCCTGAGCTGGAAGGGACCCCACAGGTCATTGAGTCCAACTCCTGGCCCTGCCTTGGAGGGCCAAGAATCCCAACGATCCCACGCTGTGCTGAGAGCATTGTCCACATTCTCCATGAGCTCTGGCAGGCTCAGAGCCTGGCTTAGATGGTTCTGCACCTAAATGCTCCAGATTTGTCTTCTGGCTCTAAGCCTGAGGGGTCACTGCCTTTCTTAAATGCTATGGAGAATGTTACCTCTGTTTGCTGGAAGTTTGGAGGTTGGTTTTGTGCTGTGAAGGTCCTCAGGCTCTTGGCTTGCCTGCATCAGTGAGTCAGGACCTGCTACTCTTGCAGGAACTGCAGCTGCGTTCTGTGTGCAGCCCTGGGCAGCCTTTCCATGGGAATTGCTGCAGCTCAGGCTGGGGAATGGCTGTAACAGAGATAAGGCTGGGATAGAAACCCAGCAAGTGTGGACAGCACAGCACAGACCTTGCACAAGTGTTTTGGGACAGGCAGCACACGAGGCAGGCATCAGGTGCAATGATACTTTGGTCAAAGCAGTTCTGATGTGGCACTGCACCAGTAACCTGTATTTCCTGTCAATCCACAGAACTTCCTTGTTATTGCTGCATGAATCGAGTATTTTTTTCCCTTGTTAAGCTTTTGGCAAGGGTTTCTGTTGCTGTGTGAGGTTTTTCTCTGCCTCTTGGTTAGAGGGGCCTTTTCATGTCACAGGCTGACTCCCAGCATGGAGCTTGTCCCCGAGAATCTTCAGAAATTGGGGCAATCACTTAATTGGCACATTGGCTTCTGTTTGTGTTTGCCAATTAAATAAATTCGATTAATCCAGAATGGATACTGTGTTTTGGCAGGAAGTATTAATTCATAGCAATCATTTAGTTTTCACAGGCAAGAGCAGCAGTAGTTTCTGGTTCCATTTGCAGCCTGTAGAGTGTGTGCACTCTGGCACTGCAGTTTGAGCCAGGAGATCCAAATTATATTTTGTAAATATCTGTTTGAATGTCTGTTTCTGTACAACAAAATGAAGGAATGATGTAGGATTTGTTAAGGCTGGATCAGTGCAGTTGTGCACCTTGATCACCAATTTTAATGCACCCTGTCTGGCATTTCTGTCCAAATTCTGGCTCAGCCAGGCTGCTCTCGCTGGTGCTGCTGTTCCCATGGTGCTGGGGATGCTGTTGTAGCTACTCCAGGTTATTTCCTCCCCTGAGCTCTGGAGTCAGGATTACACTGTCATGACCCTCCACCTCTTTCCCTCCCAGGCTGTTCCAAAGCTGATCTCTCCTGTTTTGTTGTCAGATTACAGGAAATGCCACAGTTGTTTGAAACGTACTTATTTTATTTGGGAGATAAAACCTATAATTTATTTACTGTCAATCACTTTATCCTACTCACAGCTGCTTAAAAATAAAGTGGAACATCTAGGAGGGAAAAGAAGTCTCTTATTTATAAGTGGTTCATTTTAATTGGCTTTTTTTTTTTTAAAAAAAATCAATGTCTATGTCTTCTTAGTTACCATAGTGCAGGGAGAAGATGGAACAGTTTTTGAAGGGTTATCAATAGTTTGCTCATCCATCCCCTTCCATTCTCCACCTCAGTTTAAGCCCTAGGGACAAACGAATCATGTCAGAGTTTGTCTTTCTGAAGGTTATAGGCATTACTTTTTTTTTTGCCATGATTCAGCCTTCTTAATTATAAGGTGATGAATTATTCCCTGAAGATGTTGGTAATCTGTAGCCTGGCTTTTTTATTTAAAGCATTCCCTACATTTCTGCCTTGCTGCACAGTATTGGTCAGTGCTGTGTTGGTGTAAGGCTGCACGATGTTTTTTGGGATTTGATCAAATACCATGGCTGCCAGGGCACAGATTATTCATGGCATCATGGAATGGTTTGGTTTGGAAGGCACCTTAGAGCACATCCAGTCCCACCCCTGCCACAGGCAGGGACCCCTCCCTCTGTCCCAGGCTGCTCCCAGCCCCAATGTCCAGCCTGGCCTTGGGCACTGCCAGGGAGGAGGAGTTGGGAAGTGAATCACTGAATTAATCTCATTCAGGAGTAACCCCCCAAAGGAAGTCCATCTTCTCTCTTTTAATCTGGATTATTTCAGGGACTTGTACTGTGCCACTGAACCAGTTGCAGCTGCAGTGAGAGGAGGGAGGAGAGAGCAGCCTGGGGCTGAAGGATTGGGGTGGGAGTTTAAAATATCAGCTTTGCCTCTTCAAACCAGGCTATCACAAACCCGGCCTCAGGCCAGCAGTGCTCCTGGTGAACCTCTTGTTTCACTAAGAGCTTAAGAAATTTTAGAGTTTGCTTGTTCTTGATTTGCTCTGTGAATTGTACCACAACCAAATATTCACGGTCTGAAAGAACCTGAAGCTGCTCTGGGGTGTGGATGCAGAATTCAGAGTTTAACTGTTGATTCTTGCAGTGGCACAGCATTTCCCTGGGTTTGGATGTGCTGCCCTGGCTGCTCCTGGGCTGTTCTTCACAGATCATCTGGTGTGTCTCAGGTGCATTCCCATGTAGCAATGGCTTCTTAATTTGTTTGGGTTTAATTTCTCAGTGGATGTGTTTTCATGTCTCAGTCCCTGTGATGTTTTTTTTCACCATAAATATTGATCTTTAGGGGAAAAAAAAATCCTGATTCTTAGCTAACAACTTTATGAATGCAAGAAAACATCCTTGGTGGATGAAGGTTCTCATCATCAGTTTCTGCAGAGTTCATGTGCTTGGGGATGTGGGGAAGAGGTCATTGTAGAATTCCAGAACAGATTTGGTTGGGATGGACCCTAGAGATCATCCATTCCACCCCTGCCATGGGCAGGGACCCCTCCCACTGTGCCAGGCTGCTCCCAGCCCCAATGTCCAGCCTGGCCTTGGGCACTGCCAGGGATCCAGGGGCAGCCACAGCTGCTCTGGGCACCCTGTGCCAGGGCCTGCCCACTCTGCCAGGGAACAATTCCTGCCCAAGATCCCAGCCAGCCCTGCCCTCTGGCACTGGGAAGCCATTCCCTGGGTCCTGGCCCTCCAGCCCTTGTCCCCAGTCCCTCTCCAGCTCTCCTGGAGCCCCTTTAGGCCCTGCAAGGGGCTCTGAGCTCTCCCTGGAGCCTTCTCCTCTCCAGGTGAGCACCCCCAGCTCTCCCAGCCTGGCTCCAGAGCAGAGGGGCTCCAGCCCTGGGAGCAGCCCCATGGTCATTATTCACCTTCCCTGCTCTTGCACCATCAAGTGTCCTGTTCTGACCTCACCTGAGTGTCACCAGGTCATTTCTGGAGAGTGGTACCACCTTTCCTGGTGGGAAGGCAGGATTGAGGAGTCCTGCCTAGTTTGTGGAGCCTGGTGTGTGATCCCAGGCTGTCCCCACACCCTTGGACAGAGTTAATGAAGTGACTCTTTGTTGTGCTGGCCAGTAGTTTATGGGCAGTGTTTGGTGTACAGTGCATGCTGCAGGCAGACACATTCCTCACATTGCTGTGTTGTTCCAGGGCTTTGGGCAGGGAGTGCAGGGGATCCCAGTTTTGTGCTCATGCCATTGGAAACAGCTCTTTTCTGTAAACAAAAGCTGAGCCCACGTTGGCTTAACACACAGAAATATAAATTCCTGTTAATTGTCCTGACTCAGATGCTGGGGTTGAACGTCAGGCTGTGCTTTTCCCACCTTCCCCATCTTGCTGCTGCTGCACTGGGACAACTCCTGAGCTGCTAATCCGATTTATACCTATAACATAACATCACATTGTTATTTGCATAATCACTGGCTGTGGCCAGGGGACTTACCAGAGTAGGATTTACTTGTTTGAGCCTGAATCCATCTCTCTTGGGTTTTGGGGATGAGAAATTACTTTCCACCATAACAACCCAAAACTCCAAATTGTCCTTTTATATCCAAGCCATGATTAGGATCCCCTCCTCCTTCTGTGCATCAAGCTGTAGCTGGGATCTCTGGGGTCTTTTTTTTGCCAACAAGAAACTGGAATCAGAAGTATTGTTCTCGTTGGATGTTCTATTTTCTGTGGCTTTTCTCTATAATTTATTTTGTACGGAAGCAGGACTCTAACCCTGGCTGCCTTTCCCACGCATATCGTATGTGGGATTTTTGTTCTTAAAGAAAGTACATTCCTGAGGCTCTCTGCCATTGTGTGAGGCTGTGTACTGTACCCTGCAGCTCCTGGCCTCTGGGAATGGTAATCAGGCTTCACTATGGGGATGTCAGATCCAAACTCAGGGCTGTCAGGGACGTGTCATGCTAATGCTGCCCTCAGTAGCTGACCATTCACTTGTGCTTGGTTGCATCTGTTTTAGCCCCTAAAACTGTGGATTCTGTGAAGGACAACACAAGTGTGGGACTTTGGCTGGGAATCACCAGCTCCCCTTGGGTGCATTGGATTCACGTGCAGAGAATCAGCGAAAATCCAAAATCCGTGTGTGTCTTTGAGGCTCACTGGGGAGGTGTTGCCATGACACAAAACCAAACTGCTGTGCAGAGGTGAATTTTGGTCACAGTGACAGTGGCAGTGCCAAAGGAGGTGCTTGGAGCTGCCAAGCTGCTTGTTTGATGTCTTGGATTCCACTTCAGTGGTTTCACATGGGAGCTGGAGAAGATTTTACTGCACATCCGTGAGCTGCAGATCTTTATTTGAAAACACAGTAGACAAATAGTTAAGAGTTTGTTCTTTGCTCATTCCAGGCTGATCCTTAAACTGGTAAATGGATGCCCTGGGCTAACTCCTGTGTGATGCTAAGTCTCAGGAATGAGAGGTTTCCCTGAATTTGCCAGCTCATGGCAATGCTTTAAAGTGTTGGGGTTTTTTTGTTTTGCTTTTTCCTATTCCCCCCTCCCCTTTTTAGTGGAGATGCTGGGAGTAAAAAAAGCACATTCTGTGTGGTCTTTAAAAAAAAAAATAGAAGAATTCCCTTTTATACATGCCATGCAGTTGGAGCAATTTGGAATTGGGAATGTGGAAAATGGAATTAAAAGTTCTAAACTCACAAAATGATACACATTGAAATGTCTTTATTGAATGCAGATTTCTTAGACATGGGATTAAGAATGTGCACTGCCAATGTTCAAAGTTTCCCTACTGTAAGCACTTGTCATTTTTTAACTCCGTTCCTCTATCCCATTATCTCAGTTGCCATGAGATTTTAAAGGCATCTCTGGCTGGGTGAGTGTTTCTCCACATTCCAGAGCTAAATTAAAAAGTCAGTACTGCTTCTAATTACTTGAGCCGTCCTGGCCTTGAGCTCTGCACCTAAAGCACCCCTCCAGCCAGAAAGGATGTTTGCACTAAGGAAGGAGCTAAGTGATGACTTCAATTAAAAAAAAAAAATTACAAAATTCAAAAGGTTCCAGTGTTTCTCACTCTGAAAAACATCCTTGAGCTGGGTGTCCCTGAACGTGCCTGTGCTGCGCTCTGCTGATGGGAACATGAACAGCACAGGAGTAGCTTCAAATCACAGAACCACAGGGTGGTTTGTGTTGGAAGGGATCTTAAAGCCCATCCAGTTCCACCCCCTACCATGGGCAAGGACACCTTCCACTATGCCAGGCTGCTCCAAGCCCTGTCCAGCCTGGCCTGGAACACTTCCAGGGGTGGGTAGACCACAGCCTTCCTGGTCAATTAAGAAGTGCAGAATTGGAGTGAGATATTTAATGTTATTTTTAACTTCTTTAGTAGAGCTGCTGTAGTATAATAAGTGCATATTTTTTTTAGATGTCATTGTCAGACCTGGGTGCCTGAACTGGATGTTGCTTCTTTATTTTAAAAGTGTCCAAATATCTTAAGCAGCTGTGAAAAATGTAGCTGCAGTGTGTTAACGTGACAGAGCCATGCTATATGAAAATACTTAGGAAATTAATTTGGTTCCACTAAATGAATCTATGGAAAGTGGTAAGAAGAACTTGGCAAATGTTTGCATTTCTGTCATATTGCTCCTGTACCTCTGACATTTTGGGGTGAACGTTGTCTCTTCATCCATTCCCACATATTTCTGCCATTCAAAACAGTGACCCAGTTGTAGCCTTGCTGTGCTCAGTACGTCTCAGTCCTTTTAGGGATAAATGATGCAAAACTTTGGAGTTATTTGGAGCAGCTTGGACATGGTGACTTTCAGTTTAGTGAAGCATTTTCCCTTTCCTTTGTTGATTTATTTGCTGTGGAGATCTAGGGTAGCTGTCACAACAACTGAAGGAAGTGCAGAGAGAAATTTCTCTCCCTGGAGTGTTAAAGGCTTTGGGGTCAAAGCTGAGATGGACCAAATTTCTTCCTTCATTGTGCTCCAGGGGAATTCCTGGGCAGTGATTCCTGAGAGCAGGATGGTGCTGGTGGAGCCGTCACCTTCCACCCCTGGGAGCAGAGATTTTTGTGGGACACTTTCTTTTAGTGCTGCAGAGCAAACTCTCTGAAGGAGTGGATGCTGAGCCAGCTGTGCAATGAGTTGGTACCCAGAATCTGGGGTAGCCCTGGATGTCCCTGAGCTGCCACTTCAGGCCCCTTCGTTCCTCCTCGTGCCAAGTGAAGAAGTTACTGCTTCCTACAGAGCAGTGACTCCTCCTGAAACAACATTTCTGTTCCCTGCTCTTCTCCAGCAAAGAAGTAAAACTGAAACAAAGCTTTGGGGTTTTTGAGAGCTCTGAAGGGGGTTTGGTTTTTTTTCCTCTCTTTGTATTTTTTTCCCTCCAAGAAAATCGAGGGGAAATGAAGATGATGTAAAGGAACGACTGTCATGGAAACCAAGCAGCACTTAGCATCAGCTCTGCTGTTTTTAGAAACACAGCCATGTGCTGACAGAATCCAGAGCAATCTGGTCCCTCCAAACTGGTTTTGGTGAGAGACTGACAGTGGAAAGATGAATAAATGTTAATGCCTGTTTAATAGTTATTCTTGCTTCATGATAACATTGGATTAAATTCCTGCCTTCAGAAATCTCACCTGGATTCAGCCACCTGCCGAGGTGTGTCTGTGCTGCCTCCTCAGGGGTCTTTCTGTAGTCCTGTGGAAAAACCAGCCCTGGGATTACTGGTGGGATTCCAGGGTTTCTTGTGCATCCCAGAGTAGGTCAGGGGCAGCAGGAGGAGGGCTGTGAGTTCTGCACTGGTTCAATATTCTCCCCTGTGGAGGATACCAAGGTGGAAACTTGGTCACGTTGTGTTCGCTGGACTGGTGGGTTTTACAGGTATTTTCAGATTGTGTTACGTCTCTGCATGTGAGGGAGACAGGTTGACATGTTTTCTGATAAATGCAAGGAGACTTTTTAGGAGAAAATCTTTTCATATTATGCAGTGGAATCGTTAGATATAAATTATTTATGACTAAGGTTTTGTGTGCTAGAGAGCACAAAGCTGAAGTTTTCTAAATCATGTCTATAAATAAAAAGACTAGGAATTTCAAATGCTTAAAGCCAAACAGCCTGATTTGTGAGAGCTCTTGGATTCCCAGGGAGTTTAAGGAGCAACACTTGAACGTAGGGAACAGGGCAGGGAACTTGAGGGCAGGGAACGGAGCTGGGAAGGGGCCGGAGCCCCAGGAGGGGCTGAGGGAGCTGGGAAGGGGCTCAGCCTGGAGCAAAGGAGGCTCAGGGGGGACCTTGTGGCTCTGCACAAGTCCCTGACAGGAGGGGGCTCAGGGGGGCCGGGCTCTGGGAACAGGGACAGGAGGAGAGGGAACGGCCTCAGGCTGGGCCAGGGCAGGCTCAGTGGATATTGGGGAAAATTTCTTCCTCTAAAGGGCTGTCCAGCCCTGGCACTGCTGCCCAGGGCAGAGGTGGAGTCACTGTCCCTGGAAGTGTTCAAAAAATGTGTGGATATGGAACCTTAGGACATGGATTAGTGGTGGCAGTGAATGATGGTCTTGATCTGAAAGGCCCTTCCCACCCCTAAGGATCCTGTGATCCATGGGAGGGTAGGACAGGCAGACAGGCGTTCTTCCTCCTCCCTGGAGGAAGGGTTTAGTGGGATCTCTCTGCCTGGCAATCCCTGCAGGTGTCTGTGACAAAATACTGAGTTTCTGCAATATTGCCTCAGCTGCTACTGATACAAGGGCAGCTTTAGGAAGGAGAATTCCTTGGTTCAAGGCAAGCTGGTGAAGTGGTGTTGCTCCAAAGCCTTCCCTGCAAAGGTAAGAGACTGAGGTTCCTGATAATTCACTGAGTTCTAGGTTGAGCTAATTTGTTTACTAAGTTTTGGACCAGATTGATACAGCAGTGACATTCAGCTGTGAAAATGGGACAAAACCATTTGCATGAACAGATTTGCTCTGCAATTACCAGGTTTCCTTAGCACAGTGATGAGTAGAGAATAGGGAAGTGAGAAGCCACTGATGCTGCCAGGTAGCTAATTTTCAGATGTAAATAATCCAACGGTTTCAAAATGATTTTTAAAATTAAATTATTGTGACACAAAGCACAAAAGATGACAAATCCCATTTTCAGGGTTTTGTTTGTGTTTCAAGGGGAGAGTAACCTGCATGCTGCATGCCAAGTTTTGCATCAAAACAGGTGCAAAATAGTGAATAAAGTCTATTTTATGTAGCTGTGTACCTCTGGTTTGAATGGAAAGGAGTTGTGGTTATTTAGAAGTAATGAAGTTTCTAAGATTGCAATAAGTTTCTTTTTTGGTATCTGTCTCTTCACCAAGTTTCTTTCTGGTGTTGGTACCTCTTAATACGGATTTGAGCTTGCACAGGTTCTGTGCCCTTACTTACCTTTCTGTGCTTTTGCCTCACCTGTGAGCCTTGGGAAGATGATTGTTCTGCAGCAGAGTCCGTGGAGCTCAGGTCTCATTGGGAAAGCCCCTGGAGTTAATTACTGCCTTGCATCTCACTGCCATCCAGTTAAGTGGATGCAGGAAATGGGAGAGGCAGAGATCTAGCTCAATTTGGACATAACTCCTCTGGGAAGGAGAGGATAATACAACTTTTCCAAGAGAGGTGTTGGCATTTCGGGCTCCTGGAGGTGTGAGTTTTGCCTACGCTGCTTTGAGTCAGATCCAGGGAGCTCTCTGCCCACTGCTGCAAACTGGCTTGAAGCCCACGTTTTCTGTCAGATTGTTTATCCATTTTTGTATCCCACCAGCTCTTACTGCTGATGGAGAAGAAAAATTACTTTTCTTCCTACAGAAATTCTGTTCCTTAGAAAGTTAAGCAAGCACATCCAGCTTGGCCTAAAAGCAGCTTATTGGAATGGCACATTTATTCTTGTAATTAGTTATTTTCTTATGTAAAAGACCTGTAAAGTTTATTAAATTGGTGATCCTCTTAATGCTAAAATTCACAAGGAGACTCTCAAGTGCTTATTACATCCTGAAGTGATTATGTGCTCGGTAAGCCAGTCAGCCTAGGGCAGGTTTATTTAAGTGTACAAATATTGGTCCTGTTTTCCTCTGGTGGGTGGCTGTGCCTGTTGTGCAGAGCTGTGGGGCAGTGGGGTCAGAGGCCTGGTTATGGTCAGGGCTGGGGGAGGTGCAGCTGGAGTGACCTGGACTCAGGTTTATTCATTGCTCAAAGGGTGGAGCAATCTCAGCAGATTTTCCAAGGGCAGTGCTGGAAAGCCCAGGAGCTGGATGGGTGCAGCTGCTGGTGAGGGCTGCAGGTGTTGGGGTTCATCTCCTCGGAGCCAGGCTCGTCCTGGAGCCCTGGGTCCAGGGGAGGGGAGCTCCTGCTTGGCTTTGTCCAGAGGAGGTACCAGCATGATCAGGGGGATGGAGCCAGCTCTGCTGGGAGAAGAGGCTGAGAGAATTGGGATTGTTCATCCTGGAGAAGAGAAACTTCAGGGTGACCTTATTGTGGCCTTCCAGAGCCTGAAGGGGCTGAGGAGGATGGAGAGAGACTATGGACAAGGACCTGGAGTGACAGAAGAAGGGGGAATGGATTCAAACTTACAGAGAGTAGTTGGATGGGATGTTCGGAAGGAATTGTTCCCTGGGAGGGTGGGCAGGCCCTGGCACAGGGTGCCCAGAGCAGCTGTGGCTGCCCCTGGATCCCTGGCAGTGCCCAAGGCCAGGCTGGACATTGGGGCTTGGAGCAGCCTGGGCTAGTGGAAGATGTCCCTGCCCATGGCAGGGGATGGACTTTAAGGTCCCTTCCAACCTGAACCATTCCAGGACTCTCCTCCCGTTGTCTGAAGCAGGGAAATGGACCCAAAGTACCACAATGTCCCTGGTGACTGTAGCAGGACCCTCACGTGGGTAACGTTGCAGCCTCACCCCTGTGCCTGTCTGGGGTTCAGTGGGATGAGTCCCTTTGGCACTGCTCTGGTTGATGAAAACAAGCAGGAGAATGCCATGACCTTACTGCAGTCCTTGGTGATGTGGTGAAGCTCAGGTACAGGTGACCCCTGTCAGGGTGAAATGGGAGCTTCAGGGAGGGGTGACAAAAACTGACCTGGTGTTCATCCCACACATGGGCTGCTGGCTTGGGTTGTGCAGGTCCCACTGGAAAGCTCTGGGGGTGGAGACCAATTTCTCCATATTTCCCACTGCAGAGTGCAGCCGTGTTCTGTTGTCAGTCACAGCTTTGGGACAGATCCAGCTGTTCAGATCTGCTGCTGGAGCAGCTCAGAACCATTGGCACTGATGTAGCATCAGGACAATCATCCTGTCATTAGAAAAGGGATTTGATGGAATACCTTTTGGTGCCAGGCCTGTAAGGGAGGTAACCCTGAAGTGCCTTTCTTCCTCTTGGTTCAGTGTTCACTCTTTGGGACAGTATTCATGTTTTAGTGCTTTGTATAAGGCAGAAGAAGCTCATTCAGCTGGTGTCACCCACATCGCTGAGGGGCAGTCTCTGGCCCGGATCAGGGTTTGTTTTTCCCCTTCTGCCCTGTGAAGTCTGTGCTGGTCTTGCTGTTTGATCACTGCTCTCTCCATAAAAGCCTCACTGAACCCCTTCATTCCTCTGGATCACAGTGGGAGAAACCCATGGAGCTGAGTGTTTGTGTCCCTTGTGATGGAGAATTCAACCCCAGCAGAGCTCGTGGCTTAGGAAAAGGCAGCTGGAGGAAGGAGGTGATGGGAAGGTATGATGGAACAGAAGGGAGGTAGTTTGGAGTTCTGGCCTCACAGAAGTAAATGAATTTTAGTTATTAAGGAATTTTAATATCCTCAAGCACTTAAACCAATAGCTTCAAACATCTATTTTAGAAGTTCACCTCCTACATATAGGCAGCTCTGTCATTGTTTTCCACTGTGTGAGCAATCCAGCTTTTTGCAGTGCCTCTGCCTCAGTCTAAATGCACAGATGTCTGGAAAATCAGGTACTTAATGAGGAGTCCAAGTGTGGAGTTGGTGAATATCTATTTCACTCCCACCTCTCTGCTTTAGAAATCTCTGCTTTAGAAAGCCGAAGCAGCAATGAATTAAACACTGGATTTCACAGTTACACCAAGGGTTAGCAAGGCTTGGGGCAGGAAGGATTGTCACCTCCCTGCTCCCCATCCCAAGGGTCAGTTTGCCCTGGTTAAAAGGCAGAATTCAACTTGAGCACACTGAGGTCTGGACTCCTGTGCAGAGCAGAGCCTGCAGCCCTGGTTTAACCCCCTGCTTTTTGTCTCCCTCCCTGCAGGCCAGAGGTGCCGACATTCCGGACATCCCGGGGGAGCTGCCGCTCCGCTCCTGCGGCAGCACAGCCAGCATGAAAGTGAAGAATGTCAAAAAGTAAGAGCACAATTCTGTACTTCTCGTGTCTTTCTTGAGCTTCTGGTTTTGCTGTGCTGGGTTTTAGCTGTTGTGCTGCAGTGCAGAGCATTCAGCAACAATTTGGGATGGTGGATCTTCAGCAGAGCAACCAAAATCCATGTGGAACAAAGGCAGTTTGAGCTAATGGAACCTAAAACTGGGCATGAGGGCTTTTGCTGGCTCTCTCTCCTCTTTCTGGCCATGGGAACAAAACTAGATGGAGTTTTGAACCTCACTGTTGCAATGTTTATAGTTTTCTTTTGTGATTCTTCCTGAAAGTGATTACTTAGAAAAACCCCACAATAGAATGTACATAGAGAAAAGTCTCGAAAGAAGCCCAGGCAATGTGTAAATGAGATAATTTTCCCTGTCTCCTTATGCTCTGGAAAGCTAAACCAGGACAAGTGGGTGGCCTAGATGTATCTTTTATCTGATTTTTTTTTTCTCTTTTCTTTTTGCATTCTGCTCTCTGTAACTTCATTTGAATGGATTTTGCACAGTTTTCCCTTCTGAGGGATATTTTTTCAGGGGGGATATTTTTTCTTCTCTGATCTCACAGTTTGTTTTTTTTTTCCTGTGGGCTCATGCTATATTTCTGTCTCTGCTTGTCTCCCAGAGACTGTAAACCAAGTCATTATGCTTGCAGCAATGGGGATCAGAAATAATCAATATTACTTTGCTAAAAATGCTGACTTGAGGAGCAGAACTCCCCAAGATTGATGGATCTGAGCCTTCAGCTCACCCCTCTAGTGCTCTGCTGAGAGGGAAATGGCTCTTTGTTCCAGTGCTGAGCAGCCAGATGCTGCATCTCACTTCCCACTTGTATTCCCGTGGGAAGAGGGAGCTAGATAATGACAATCTCATTGGCTCACCACCAGGAATATCTATAGGAGTCTATAATAGCTTCAGTAGAAGCAGGAGCATGTTGCAGAGCCACAGGAGCTCCCCGGCAGCCACCAGTGTGACTGGAGACACTTGGGAGTAATTATGCCTGAGTTTTGAATTTGCAAAAGGCAAAGGATAAATAGAGTTTGTTCTGCACCCTCAGATACATCCCCCCGGGACTGATGGGCTGTGATGCCTTTCACAGGTAAAGTTCTGCTTTCCTCGTGTCTCGTGTAAGGCTGTGGGTGTGCATTTGTGAGGTGCAGCTGCTTGTCCCTGCTCCGTGTCTGGAATCCTGCGGGATGTGGTGCTGCTGGAATGTCACACACAGCTCTGTAGGGCTGCAATGGGATGTGGTGCTGCTGGAATGTCACACACAGCTCTGTAGGGCTGCAGTGGGATGTGGTGCTGCTGGAATGTCACACACAGCTCTGTAGGGCTGCAGTGGGATGTGGTGCTGCTGGAATGTCACACACAGCTCTGTAGGGCTGCAGTGGGGATGTGGTGCTGCTGGAATGTCACACACAGCTCTGTAGGGCTGCAGTGGAAAAGCCACTTGGCATTTCAGCTTTCCTTTCGCACTCGGTTCCTTTCCCCACTGTCTTGGTGCATCACATCAACAATCCCTGTGTTCCCTTGGCTTTAGGATGAGAAAGTTGTTGTTGTTTTGCATCAGTGGTTTGTCTCTGCTGAGTGATCTGCATCCATCTCATGGTGTGCTCTTGGTGTGCTCCAGGTTATCCTTTACAAAGGGGCACTTCCCGAAGATGGCTGAGTGTGCACATTTCCACTACGAAAACGTGGACTTTGGCAACATACAGGTAAGTCTTGGATTTCTTTTATACACAAAACACCTTGTGCTTCCTGCTGGCTGACCCAGTGGGGAGGCATAGAGGGACCTCACTGAGGCTTATTTGGTTTGCTGCCAAATGTTTAGTGATAAGAAGTTAAAGCCATAGAGACTTTATTTGGAATTGCTTCCATGTGCTAGGGCAGAATCTGCACTCAGTCATGTGGAGCTCTCCTTTGAGCTTGGAGTTGTTTTATTTCCACTGGATTTGGCTGATGTCACTGTTTTAAGACTGTATCAAACATTCATTTTTGAGTCATCTGTAATCACTGCATGTGTGTTTTTGGTTTGCGAGTGTGTGTGATTAAACAATTGTGTGAATGTATTTATGTAAATATAAATAAATCAAATTTACCCCTTCCCTGAGCTCTGCATTGTGCATTGCAGCAGCTGTGTCATCAAAATACCAGAAACTGCTCGTCAGCCTGAGCTGCATTTCTGCAAGTGTGCAGGCTTTGCTCCTCTGTGATCCCTCCCTCAGGAACACAGAGCCGTTTTCCGGGGAGGGCTGACACCCGGGAGTTTCTCACAAACAGGACACATTTTGTTCTGCACTTAGAGGAGCAGGAATGCCTCCAGCATCTGCCAGCCATGTAGCCAAAAGGAGGTTACAACCTTTTCATTTGTAAAACATTTCCTGTAATAGTGAGTGAATTATTTACAGCTTTTCACACTGCTGTACTTGACACTTTTGCAAGCAGAATTATACAGCTGAGTTTTTTCTCTGTCTCTGTAAAATTCTGGCTGGGAAGGAGCTTGTGTCCTGTTCAGGGCTGGGATCTGTTGTTGCTCACACGTGGTGGCTCTGGGTGGATTGGTTCTGGTGTGGGGGCTCTGCAGAGCCAGTGACACAAAATACTGGGCACAAAATAGAGCACAGAGAGCTCAGTTCCCATGAGGAACCGAGAAATGGGCAAAGAGGAGCAGTCCTCACTCTGCTAAAATCTGTTTATTTTCATTTTCTGTGTGTAGGGACAGCGGGACTGATCCATGTCCCTGCTTTCTGTCTCCTGGTAATTTGCTGATTTGACAGCACTAATTTTTCAGTCATTCTGGATGTTGGAGCAGGTCTGTGTCCACACAGGTGTGGTTTTTACATCCTGTGGTCCTCTGAGTTCTCCATCCCATCATCCAGGGATGTTCAGCACAGTGTACAGAGAGGGAGCATGAGCTGTGCATGGCACATCCTTTTGATGACCAACAATTAATTCTTCTGTGGGTTTAAGCATTTCCTGGGATGTTTTCAGGAAGGCAGGGCAGACCTGCAGGGTTCATTTCTACGTTAGTGAGAGGCAGAAGCAAAATCATCCTTTCCAGGTTTTCCTGGAGCATGTTCTGGTGGGAAGTTCCCCCCACAGGAGTGGTTTAGCACTGCTTTTTGTGGTGTCACTGCTGCTCCTCCAGTGTCCCCTCCTCCTACTCCGTGGTGCCCTGGCACAGCCAGACCAGAGGCTGTAACCAGAGGAGGTCTGCCTGAAACACAGAAATTGTGGAAGAATGTAGCACAGGAAATAAAAATGGTATTGGTTATTGAGCTGATAATGGTTATCTCAGCCCTGAGCAGTTATCTGTGTCTGTGCTGTGAGACCAGGAAGAAAACAGGGGCTGCTGGCAGCGTGAGAAGAACTGCCATAAAATTGAGACTCAGTGTGTGTTGTAGGGTCACTTCTCTGTTTCCACCACATCTGCCTCTGAAAAACTGTACATATTTAGCTATTTGTGTACCTACAGCAAAATTTGTGCCTAAATAAGCTGACTCTGCTTCCTTTTCCTAAGCAAGGTTTCTGATAAATCCCCATAGTGTCAGGACTTCTTTATATGGTGAAAAATCTCTTTGAGAACAAGAGCTTTGCTGCTGGAATGTGAAAAGATAAAGCATTGCAGCACTTCCTTAGAACACCAGTATTAATGGTAAAATAAATGAAAGCTGTTAATACAACAGCAGTATTAGTTGGGAGATTTAAAAATAGGTTCACACAGGGCTCATGCATTTTAATCAAGTTGGAGGCTCCTTTGTGCTCCCAAGGTAGAACAGAGAATAGCAGTGGGCTGGAGTGATGGGAAGTGACAGCTTGGCACCTAATAGAGAATTACTGAGTTGCATCTGAGGGGTGGTGGGTGTAAACTGCTTTCAAAATCTATTCACTGTTAGAAATTTGCATAGGAGAAATACAGTATTATCTGTCCGTGTCAGGAATTGTGTAATGCTGTCTATTAACAGCCTGGCCGAATTTCAGGTTGTTTTGTAACATTTATGTCACTTTATAATATGGTCTCATGGTGCAGGAGGTATTAATATCCTGGCATTTCACCCCATGAGATAATTTTAAATTAAATTGCTGAGAGGTGTAAGAAGGGATTTGTTCTCTCCTTATCCTTGCACCATGCTAGCGAGGCTGGGTGCATTTTGGGGGGCTTTGTCTCTTCAGAAATGTCCTGCCACGCTGCTTCCAACAGCAAGATCTTCCCCACACCTGTGGCTGGCCAGCCAGGCACGTGTGGCATCCCAGGAAATTGCTGGTTACCAGGCAAGGGCAGTGATGTCAAATCTGTACTGACAGGTTCAGCCTCACAGGTTGCATCAGTAACCAAAATTCACTGGCATTTTGCTAAAATACCTTATGCTCATTACTGTGTTTGTTTTAAGGGCTGAGTCACTGATTTTTAGTTGATAATGAAAAGCCAGGTTCTGCCTCATGGATGTGTTTTAGTCTGACGTGGGATCAATATTCAGAGCTGTGGTTCAACCTCTTCATGGTCTGTCTCCAGAGGACATGCAATGTTTCTTCTCAATTTACCTTTTTCTTAATGTAGCTTCTTCTCAGTAAATAATACTGAGGGCATTAAGGGTATCTGCCCTTTAGCTTTTCTGACCTGGTTCTCACTCCTTGAACACACTGGTGCTAAGTCTACATAAAAGTCCCTGGACAAACAGAAGGTCATTTCCAAGTGGTTAAATTGCATTTGTGCAGAAGAGTCTGTAATTGCACGTGTGGAATGGTAAAATGCACACTGTCCAACAGCAGAACTTTGCATGTAGCAAGTGCAAACTTTGTTTTATATCTGTTGGTTTTCTATCAGATTTTTGAGTAAGTAACTAAAAAAAACACACACAAAACTGTGGGACCTATTGAGGCAGCTTCAAATTCACCAAGTTTAAAAATGTAGATAAGAGTCCCATATCCTTTTGTTTGCATTAAGAACTGACTCTAGACTGAGACAGAGGGAAACTTCTTCCATAATTTAAAAAGATATTCATGTAATTCAGTAACTATATGCTAAAAAACTCCAGACAACGCTCTCAGGGATGCACAGGGTGGGATTATTGGGGTGTCTGTGCAGGGCCAGGAGCTGGATGATCCCTGTGGTCTCTCCTAACCCAGGATATTTTGTGATTCTATGAAATATGGTTTTACTTTACTTAGTACTATATGCCATTAATATAAACAGGAGAAAAAGTGATTAGGAATTCCTTAAATATCTATTTCCTGCCAGGAATAAATACTCTGTTCTTCACTTGAAAGAATTAAGACATTATCTTCAGCTGAGTAGGTTTTGGTAATGGAATATGGAGAGCTGATCAGCTCCACACTTTCCAGGTAATATTCTTTGCTCCCTCAAAAGCCATTTGCTCAAGGAAAGTGCTGTACTGCACATTCCTATCACTTCAGCATCTTGCATTGGACACAAAATTATCCCTTCAAACAGCACAATCTCTGTTTGCCTTGCTGTGTCTGACTTCTAAAAATAAATCCCTGTGGGAGCAGGGCTGGGTTGCAGATCCTCTCTTTATCAGCACAGCACTGGCAGGGCAGTGGAAGGAGTTGTGTTATCAGTGGTAAAGGAAGTATTTGAGGCAGAATCACTTCCTCCTGTGCAGGCATCAGCTGCCAGGAATTCCTGTCAGAATTGTGTGCTGTGGGAATGCCTCTGCAAGCTCCAGCAGAGCTGATGGGCTGCCTCCAGCAGCAGCTGGGCTCTGCCCTGGAATTGCATGTTCCTGGTGCCTTGGGAGTCAAACCTTGCAAAGAGCAGCTCAGTCCTTCTGTGCCTGTGGTCAGCAAAGCCTGCTGAGAAGATCCTTTTTGGGGTCACCTTCTTTTGGTTTGCTTTTTTTTTCTTTTATTTAATGGTATTCCAAGGAAGGGGGAACACGGGGGGAATGTGCTTGTGAAGGAGTCTCTGATTTTTTTCCTAAGATGGATTGCAAGGGAAACAAAACTGGTAAAGCCTGGCCAGATGCCCTTGGCTGGGGTTAAGTGGGGTAGTTTCAGGTGCCACAGCTAAAAGGAGTCTTGTGGATGAGCTGGAAACAACAGGGATGGGTTTGCTCCCTGCTCCGTGTCTGCCTGAGGTGGGACAGCCCATCCTGGATCTCTCCATCAGGGATTTGAGCAGCATGAGCAGCTCCAGGCTGCAATATCATTTATCCCACTACTGATTTTTAAAGGCAAAACATAAACCAGCAGTTCCCTGCCTCAGTCCCTCTAAAAAATGCAAGTTCTTCATAAAAATTGGCCTGAATTTTGCTGTGTATTGGGGCTTTGAAAGACAATTTTACTGCGTTTTGCTTTGTCTTTGTGAATATTTGAGTGAGATGCAGACCCAGATTAAGTGTGAAGAGGGGCCCCTCTTCAGTCCTTTGTCTTTGGATGCTGTTAATCTCCTCCCAGAATTACCTGGCTGGATTCTGGTATGTTCCCCTTCCTTAAACCGAGAACTTCCCCTGTCATTCCCTGTCTTTTCCATGTGATTTCTTTCCCGTTGCCTTCCACGGTGCTGCTGGGGATGTTGCAAGGGCTGTTTTAAGGACATGGGTATATAAAAACAACTGTTCAGAGTGTAGGTGGAAGCTGCCTCTATTAGCTTAATAATTCCAGCCACAACTCCCTGAAAATTGGCACAGTCTCCTGCCAAGATCAACAAATTTTAAAAATTTGGAGTCTCTGGGCCAAGGTTTTTGCTGCCAAAGGAGTTAGGAAAATATTCGAGTAAGTTCACCTCAGTTTTTGGATTCTGCTGTTTCCTGGTCTGGCTTCCAGCTCCTCAGAAAAATCCTTCCCTGGAATGAGATCACACCTGTGAAATTCTAGGGTGCCTGTTTTGTTCCCCTGGTAAAATGGGAAGAAATCCAGGAAGGGTTCTGTCATGGAAGGATCAACTGATCCACAGGGCAGGAGGGAGATCCAAGTTGGTGTTCCCACGTGGATTTACTGCTAGATCATCCTGAAGGTGTTTTACAGGCTCTGCTCCCTTTGACTGACTGTTCTGAAATCAATACTTCATCTTTTTTTATAAAGGGAAGGGCAGTTTGCCTGGCACTGCTCAGCTGGCTGCTCCTGGAATGGCCTCTCACAGGCACTCCCCATTTCCCTGGGTTTATTTATCTTGATCAGCTCTGTCTGATTCCATCTGTGTTCTTTATTGTAAAAAGATGGTTGTGAAGCTGTGCACATGGAAGGATAGGCTAGAACCCACAAAGAGGTATTACAAGCAAATGAGATTTTAACCTGTTGATTCAGTACAACAGGTATTTTTGGGGCTTTTTTACCTTCTCCTTTTTCTTTTGGATATTTTTTTTGAGTTTATAGTGAATAATCTATATCTCCACAGGAGAACAGACCTATTTGGGACAGAAAACAGAGACCTCCTTCAAGAATCCAGCTTATTTTCCCTTCCCCAACATTTACTGCTNGCTCGCTGTGCCAGGGCTCTGGATTGCAGCTGCACAGGGATCACAGAGGGTGTTTCTGGATCTGCTGAGCTGAGACTACACTTAGGTTTGTTTTACTTGCAGCAGAGAGATTAGGGCAGAAGATTTCCTGTGAACATAAACATTCCCAAGGGTCTGCATTCAGGCAGGTTTCTCTTTTCCAGAGGAGGAGCAGGCACACAGGCCCCCCCCCACGGGCTGTGGGATGTCTGGAAGGCCTTTGCAGAAGGCTGTGGGCTTTGACAGGTTTGTTATTTTATCCCTTGCCGTGGGGTGTGAGCAGAAGGGGGAGGCTGCTGCTTCCCTGTCCTGCAGGCAAGGCACTGACCCTCGCTTCTCCTGAGCACCCAGAGCAGAGAGCTCTTTGATCCTGACTCAGAATTCCAAAGGTATCAATTACTTCCTCTGGCTTGTCATTTCTGGCCATTTTCTCAGCAGAACCTGCAAACTCAGGCTGCTGTTTTCCTGGCAGAGAAGCATCAAAGGGAAAGGGAATGCTTCCATTACCTGTGTGTGGCTGTGGGCTTTGAAAATCAAATCCTTACCCAGAGAAGCATGAGATTCTCTCAATGCCTCTTCCAGACTCCTTCCCCTAAAGTTTAACTTCTTTTATCTCTTAAAACTAAGTGAACAAATTCTACTCAGCAATTCTTCTTTCCACCCTACCAGATGAGTAAAAGAAATATTAATAAAAACTTGCTCTGGGACATATTTTTAAGGTGCAAGATATTCCTTACCTCCACCCTGAATTTCTTCCTTTCAAATAGTTCATTTCCCAGAAAGAGCTTTTATGAGAAGCTTGTTTAGATCTGCACAGAGGTGTTTCAAACTCCATCAGATGCTTTTTGGAAGCTCAGGGCTTGGTTTGGGAGTTGCAGTCAGAACTGACAGCTCTGACTGCAGAGTGAACTTTGGGCAACATCACACTTAGAATTATGTAAGTAATAATTTAAAGGGAAGATGGTTCCTTAATAGACACCCACAAATCTGGTATTATATGAGCTGGAGATAAAAATACATAGTACCATATATGTTACATATGTTCAGAATCCTTGAACAGGCCTTAAAATCCATTCTGTTCTATTGGAAAACTGATGAAACTTATAAATATGGCTATAAACCAAACTGAGTAGAAAAATGCACTTCTTGGGGAGGTGGCATTGCCTGGTTTGGATCCCAACAGAAATGGTTCTGACTTACCTTGCAGTGCAGCTGTGTAGCTGCTCTGTGTGGTGTTTAAGTGTGAACCTTATTTATTGCAAATATGACATGTCAAAACATTCAGCCTTTAAAAGAACTGATTTTGGACCAGGTTCCCATTTATTGGCTTGAAGTAGTCAAAAAAATCAAAACATATTCTGTTATTTTTACAGCTTGAGCCCAGGAATTCACTTTGCAATGTTGCTAAATTATTTAATAATCCTTCATGTGCTAAGTCCTGCAGTAATTGTAGGTGTAGCAGTGCTGGAATGGGCAAGGAACCCACTGGGAGCTGGAGCCTTGGGGGAGAAAGGATTTGCCTGAAAGGAAGGGAATGTCATACCAGGACAAGGGTGCTGCCTTGCTGAGGTGAGGGAGCTCAGGGTTACTGAGGCTTGATGAAAGGTGTGAGACTTGAGAAGCATCAGAGCTGGTTTGCAGTCCCCTGGCTCAAGGTTTGATTCAGTGTTGGGCTTTGCCATTTGCTTTCAAATGAAATGAAAGCTGGGCTGGATTTGGAAGCTCTTTGTGGAGGAGTGAGTTGTGAGGCTGGTACACTTTGAATTATTGATGTGTTTTAGCAGGAACACTGAGCTCTGATGGGCACTTTGAATACACCCTGGACAGCTGTGTTGGGCTTTATTTCCCCTAGTCCCTCATCCCTTTGAAGTCCTTTAAGCCTCCCTGTATCCCTCAGTTTCCAGCTGTGTTCCACTAAGTGGAGTTCAAAGGCAGCAGAGGATCCTGCAGATACGCTGGGGTTGGTGCTGACCAGGGGCACAGGGAGGGTTTGCCCTTGGAGCCCTGCTTTCCTCTCCCAGCTGACGAGAACTTTTCAGGCCTATCCAATGTCACAAAGATGCAGAACTTCGGCCATCAATCAATTCACTCAGCCTGGAAAAAAATGTCCAAAATTTACCATTTATGATTTTAAGATAACCCGGGGGAGAGGGAATTGGATTTTTAACAACAAGATACCCATGTGCTCTTCTAATTCTTTGTGGTGCATCATATGGATGAATGGTTTATTTTCCCATTACAAAAACAACTAAGGTGTGGATGTGTTTTCTGTTAGGATTCTGAGTGTCTGTGTCTTGAAAGTTGTGATGATCAGAGTAAGGATAAAGCAGCCCCTGGAAACAAAACTGTGTCTGCAACAGTAACAAGAAGTTGAATTATCTGCAGAATTAATAATGAATCTGGATGACAGCACGTCCCTGTGCTGTGGGGTTTGTAGGCTCTGTGTGTGTGCTCCAGGTTCCACCGTGGTTTGTTCACACCTAAATGAGCTTGGCCCCCTGGCTGAGGGTGGTTTGAGCTGTGGGAAGGGCTGGAGCATTTCACATCCTTGGTGGGCTCATTTAGACTTGTTGTATCAGTGTTTGCTGTAGAGGAATGTTTATTTTACACAGAACGGTCGGTAATTCATTATTTCATCATTTTCTCTTGGAAATGACTAAGTAATTAGTACAAAGCTTAATTGAAATACCAATATTAGAAAGCAAAATAAGAGTTTACATGTCTCATTTGTCTGCAGTATGGAGCAGCTTGGAGCTTGTTCTGGAAAGGTTCTGTTTTTCCACAGAATCACAAAATACCCTGAGTTGAAAGGGACCCCCAGGGATCATCAGGTCCAACTCCTGTGTCTGTCCTGGTGTGTGAAGCAGAGCTGTCTTCTGTGAAGTCCCAAATTTGTCACTGTGACCACTGATTCCCTCACTTGGCGATTGAAGGGCTGGGCCATTTAACCTGGGTTAATGAACATCGTGAGGTTAATGAGTCACATTCTCTGTGCCAGCAGTGGCACCCAGGTGGCCCCAGGGTGCTGTCCCAGGCTGTGCTGTGACTCTTGTCCTGTGCCACAGCCTCTTTTCCCTTGAAATGTGCAGAAAGTGGGGCAGGGCAGCGCTGCAGGGGAGAGCAGGAGCTTCTGCAGAGTGCTTTGCACAGGGGCAGGGTTACACCAACCCCTCTGGAGAGTGAATTCAGTGTTTAAACACCAAAAGCCCAATTCCAATGAGAAGCTCTTGGGTAGTTCCCATGACATGAACCTGTTTCCAGCGTAACCCGAGTTGTTCACAACCCACCTTCCCTGAACTGCCATCTGGGAAATTTAAAGGTGAAAATGCTCTTTTCACATCTCTACTATTTTATCTCCTGCCTCTGGCATTATGGTAGAATTTTCTAAATTAAAAATGAGAACAGAGTTACAGATCTGTCTGTGACCCCTTATGGAGTTAACCCTGTAACTCTTCAAGTTAATCCTCTGCAGGTTTTTAACTCTTCAAGTCCATTCTCTGGACACAACCAGTTAAGATTTTGACACATGGATCAAAAAAACCAAGACACTGTTTACAAACTACTTCACAAAATTAAAACTCATCCTATTTATTAGAGGTTTCCAAGAGAATTTCCTTAATACCATGAATTTCAGGCATTTTGTTGTGCTGTTCTTGCTGCTCTTCACTGAGTCAACATACAGAAGCTGCATTTTCTTTATCTGTGAAAGCATTTTTCTTCCTTCCCTGGGATTTTGGCTCCATACAGGATATAGTGCTTTAGCACAGGACATAAATAACCTGTGGCAGGCAAGTAACGGGGTAGTTCCTGTGTGTACTTGTGTTCTGGAAAATACAGCTTCATGTTTTCCAGCCTGTCTGTGGCTTGCTGTACATTTACATGTAACCCCTGGAAAAAAGCCAGTGCTGATGGAGCTCTCTCAGTGTGGAGTGTCAGGGGATGTTGGAGGTCGGATGGCACAGTGTTCCTGGCTGCAGGAGAGTCTGATTTTCCTGGCCCTTCTCTCCTTACCCCAGAGGATTGTGTGTTGTACCCCACTGACTGGCTGTGAGTCCTGACTGGGGCTTATTTAGTGAACCAAGAGCTTCACTTCTAGGCAAAATTTAGCAGGAGTCCAAATTGGTGTTGAGCAGAAAAGCTCTAAAATCCCCACTGCCTTCACTTTTTGGTAGTCAGAAGGTTACAATTCATATTTCAGAGCATTGGGATGCTTTTCAGAGCAGTGTCATGAGTTTGATGTCCCTGGACTGATATGGAGTCACTGAGGTTGGAAGGACCTCCCAGATCATCAGGACCAACCATTGACAATAGAATCCAGTTTTTCTACCATAATGTCTCTAACAAATAATATCACCATGTTATAAAATGAGATTCAAAATTGTGAGGATTAAAAACTTCAAAATAAGTCTCACTTTCCCTTAGGGATTTTTCTGTGCCATCCCTTCGGTGTTCAGGTATCTTCCAGGCTTTCTCAGCCAGAGTGAAGAAACTTGTTTGTTTAAAGAAACTTGAGTTTGTACCATAATTGCTTAAAACCTAAGATTTCAATATGATAATTTCAGTCTGTTTCCCAAACGAATCTTTTCAGCACTGAAAATCAGTGACAGTGATTTAATTGTTTTATTCTTACTGGCTGAGTGAGAGCAGCTTTGTGTTTGCTGGGAAGTGCCTTTTGCTAAAATTAGAGAGGCTGGAGTGTTATGTAGCAACCATTATGGAATTCCTGACTCTTGTGGAGCCTCAGATGAAGCATCCAAGTTTCAGTATCTTCCTAGAGATTTTCCTTCTTAATTAGGTTGAGATAAAACTAAACCAAACCACTCATTTTAGGGCTTGTACTGGTGCTTGTTTGGATCTCTGCTGAGGTTTGGGCATCTCTGTTTTGGTGGGAAGACTGTTAATACTGATGATAAAGGTATTAATCCTGTTTCCTCTGTCAGAATCCTGGAAGTTTCCCAGGATGTGGCAGAAACAGGCCTTGTCTCTGTCCTTTCTCTTCCTCCTCTTCTCCCCCATCCCTGTCACTGCTGAACACACAGTAGTGACTGTAAGTGAAAATAATCATCTGGTTGTACTCTGGAGAACTTCCTTCATGGGTCCAGTGTAGTTTCTTTAAATCATTTAACTCCTGGAAATATCATTGGATGTTCTCATCACTAACACACTCAGTTCTTCTCACCCTAATTTGTCTGTGTCCTGGAGCTGTAGGGTTGATTACAGGTGGGATGGGGCAGCCTGTGTGAGTGGAAGGTGGAATGGGGTGAGCTTTAAGGTCCCTTCCAACTCAAACAACTCTGGGATTTTCTGATTAACATAAAATCTCATATTAAAACGTCATGTATGCATGTGTGAGGGAGGTTATGATGCCTTGTCTTAACTGATTTATGCTTGTTCTGCACCTTGTATATGTGTTTCTCTCCAGCCAGGCAATATTTACTTTGCAGAGCAGGTAAACACCTGCAGTGTGGTTTGGTTTTTTTTTTTTAATATGTTCTTAGACCCACTACACCTGAATTACTTGTCAGCTATGTTTTGAATTTTGTATGCTTGTGTGGGTTGAATATTGCCCAAAGCCTGCAGGTTCCCTTGGACACCCCTTTCTTCAAAGGAGGAGCAGTTGGAGGAGTTGTGCAGGGCACAGCTTTTGCTTGTTCCCCAGCACAGCTGCTGGTGAGGTGGGACATGGGCAGATGTTGTGGGGATGGGGATCTGGGAGCAGCAGGAGCCAGGCCCACGTGTGTGGGTGTGTTTGTGCACGGGAAGAGATGGGGAGATGCAATAAAGCCCAGAGCTGTGAGCTTCCTGTTAATGCCAGACACTTTTAGTCTGGCTGAAGTTTTTATACAACATTCAGCTAAGAGGGGAGGTTTTGGGTTCTACACCTAGAAAAGCTTTTTGTTTTAGAAAATCAGTTTGGCCACTCCTGCTAATTTTCCAGGTCCCCTTTCCCCCTTTAGCTGAGGGAAGTGCTTCCATCGAGTCTGTTCCATGTTTAGCACTTGCTCAACTTGTACAAAAATGCAAGTGGGTTATAAAACATCTGCCAGATTTGTCCCAGCTGTGGGACAAGGACTTTTTATTTCTTTGGATAAAAAAACAGGATAGGGGCAGATTGGAGATGTGAAGATTTAAGGTATTTTTCATGCATGGACACACAAACTCCTGCTTGCACCTTCCCCCAGCTTACGTCTGGCAGAGTGGGAACGGCTTTACTGGGTGTCACTCTAGGACAGGAGAGAGAACACACGTACAGGAGAGATTTGTGAAGGGCAAAAAGGGCTGTATGTTTATTAACTTCCAAATTTAGATTTCTTAACCAGGACAAGGACTGGGTGAACAAGGTCCCTTCCTCTACAAACACATTGGCTACAAGAGATGCCCATCAGGGTATTTGTGCCACAGTGCAGGTATGGAAACACTCTTGCAGTGAGGGAAACATAGCTGTTGTTTACATGAGAGGCTGTGAGAACTCTGACTCCAAAAGTGAAAACATCAGAAAGCTGAGAGAGCTGGGCAACAATTGGGAAGTGCTCTTGCTGAGGCTGTGTCCTCTCAAAGTGCACCCAGGAGTCAGTTTGGTCACAGCCCAACCTTTGCTTCATGCCAGGTGATGTAGGCACAGCCTCAGTGCCAGCACTGCTGCCTTTCACACAGCCTGGTTTGTCCACTCGAGTGGCTGTTGAGCTTTCCCACTCGTGGGGTCATGGGAGGAAATGGGATAAGTTTCCCCTCAGCTTTTATCGCTTCCTCCTGCCAGGAAAGGGGAGATGATTTTTCCTTCATTTGCTGCTCCTCTTGTCAGCAGGAGAAGTTGGTGTTGAGCCAGGTACTAAACAGTGTTTGTCATGGGGAAGGAATTCCCAGGTGTGGCAGTGGTGACACTGCTCTGCCCCTCGCTGCCTCCTGCCTCGGCCTTGTCCTGCAAGTTCCTGCTCAGACAGGTGTGGGTGGGACGTGTCAGCTTTTGGTGTCAGCCACTGCAGGCTGGCAGGGGGGTTCATTTTTGGGGGACGAGGCTTTTGGAGACCCCACGTGCTCTGCAAAGATAAACCTGTGCAGGTTGGGCCAGCAATATTTGTTCTTGTTTACAGACCCTACTTCATCATTTGAAAAAGCACATTTTGTTGTCATTTCCCAGAGAGGTTCTGGACTCCACATCCCTGGAAGTGTTCAGATGGTTGGACAGTGCTTGTGATAGTGGAAGATGTGAAGCAAGATGGGATTTCATGTCCCTTCCAGCCAAACCACTCTGGGATTTGATGAGTTTATGATTTGGTGGAGATTGTTTTGATAAAGTTTTAGCATTGTGAACTTCCAGTCTTCAGAATTCTCATTTTGGTGCTTCCTTGGGGTTTCTTGGGCGTGGGGCTGGGCTGGGCTGTAGAAAAGGGCAGCAGCAATAGTGAGGCAGTCCAAGGAGGAGATTTCTGTGGTCTCAGGCTGACTTTGTACAGTTTATACATGTGTCATAAATGAATTTTTGGGGTTCAGAGCATGTCCAGAGGTTGTCAGGTGTTTATATCCAGTTGTTACTGCTGTGCTTTCGTGGCTCATGAGCTGCAGTTCTGACTCCGCACTGAGGCAAATCCCCCCTGCAGCAAGGTGTTTGATGCTGGGAGAGTGTCCCACCTTTGGAGTGTCAGGAAAGCTGGTGTTGCTTCCTCCAGCCCTCTGAGCCCTGCTTGTGGAAGGGTCTGGAGGGGCTGTGCTCCAGCAGAACTCCTCCCAGGAGAGCCAGGAGCGCCCTTCCTAATGGGAATTCAGCTCTGTTCACATCCTGCACGTCCACACGAGGTACAGCCGGGCTCCTGCCCCAAGGCTCTCCAAGGCACGTTTGTTTCTCCCTTGTGTGCTTTGCTAAGTTGTGTTTCCACCTTTGCTCCAGTTCAGTTCTTGGCCCTGCTTCTCTGCACATGAAAAATCCCAAATCTTACTCAGCACAGCACAGTTCAGGTACAGCCACTTCTCTGTGGCTGACAGGAGTCTGAGGAAACACAGCATAAATGTAGCTGCACTTGGAGTAGAAAAGATGCTTAGAATCTGTGACAGTGAGACAGGATCAATGACTCCCTTAAGCCAGTTAAGCTGCTCATTGCCACAGCATTCTTCTCTCCATCAAAATTACTGTTGCTGGGAGTTCTGTGTTGTTTTTTCTTCTCCCTTGGCGCTCCTGCTGAAATGTTGGGTATATAAGGCATTTTTTCCAGTGACTTTGATTCTTATCAGCATGGAAAAAAAAAGTTAATATTGATTTAGTGGGGGAGAAAACAGAAGAAGTAAGTAAGAGACTAATAGCCTTGAATGACAGGGCTGTATCAATTTTCAGTTCCCTCAGAGGAATAATGTGCTTGTTTCCAGCAAATGGAAAAGTAGACTATGAGTAAAACTGTCACTGGCCTCCCACAGAATGTGATGGATTTTGGAGCTCAGAGAAAAAAAGACAGTCATAACTAACTCTGATTTTAATGCACTTTCCTTGAAAGTCAGCAGTTGTATGAAATGCCATATGCAGGAAGATAAAAACTGTATACATCTTACAGAGCCGTATAAAAAATCATATCCACTGCCTTAGTCCTATTTTTTTCACTGTGCATGAATACACTTCTCAATAAGCTTAAACAACATGTTATGGATTCGAGTGGTTTATATCCTTATCTGTGTCACCCACACATAAACTCAACCTGTGAAAAAATGATGGACAAACAATGTGGAAAACCTCATTCCTGGTGTGTTCACGTGGCTTTTCTGTGTAAGTGGTTCTTGAATGAGCCAAACAAATATGAATTATGGTCTCCTTGCAGGCTGACAGGGGCTGTGTCTGTGCACATTGATTGGCAGCAGCCGAGGGAAGAATCCTGCCTGGTCCAGGGGGAGACAGTGAAAGAAAGGATGCTGTGATTGTGGCAAGGCCACTTCTCTTTTAAATAAATTAATAAATCAGGCAAGTCCTTTAAATTAATTGCCTCTTTGTTTTAGCCTGAAGCCACCAAGTACTGGTTCCTCTTCCAGAGCCATCTCCATTGTCTTGATCCTGTAAATACTCACCCAGTTTGACTGGGCTGTGCTCTCAACCCCGGGGCTGCAGGAGTGGGAGGGTGATTCTGCTGCGGTTCAGGACCCAAGATCCAGTCCTGCTCGCTGGCACAGTTTGTGGTGCAATGCCATCTAGTGTGCACAGGGCTCTCAGGATTGCCCTGCTCTGCAAGTTCAGCACTGCACTGGTCTCCTGCCTGCATCTAATTGCAAACAGATGCATTTCTGCCCAGAGCAGCTGTGGCTGCCCCATCCCTGGGAGTGTTCAGATGGTTGGACAGTGCTTGGAGCAGCCTGTGCCAGTGGAAGGTGTCCCTGCCCATGGAGTGAGATGGGATTTCGTGTCCCTTCCAGCCAAACCACTCTGGGATTTGATGAGTTTATGATTTGGTGGAGATTGTTTTGATAAAGTTTTAGCATTGTGAACTTCCAGTCTTCAGAATTCTCATTTTGGTGCTTCCTTGGGGTTTCTTGGGCGTGGGGCTGGGCTGGGCTGTAGAAAAGGGCAGCAGCAACAGTGAGGCAGTCCAAGGAGGAGATTTCTGTGGTCTCGGGCTGACTTTGTACAATTTATACATGTGTCATAAATGAGTTTTTGGGGTTCAGAGCATGTCCAGAGGTTGTCAGGTGTTTATATCCAGTTGTTACTGCTGTGCTTTCGTGGCTC
This sequence comes from Lanius collurio, assembly GCA_020086605.1. Classification (NCBI taxonomy): domain Eukaryota; kingdom Metazoa; phylum Chordata; class Aves; order Passeriformes; family Laniidae; genus Lanius; species Lanius collurio. The sequence continues at coordinate 582,585 of JACBWW010000043.1, forward strand.
ATGAGCTGCAGTTCTGACTGCACCCTGAGGCAAATCCCCCCTGCAGCAAGCAGGAGGCATTTGAAGATGGCTGGGCTGTTCCTTGGGGCCTGTTTTTGGATAGTTTGGATGCAGGAGAAGCATTTCTTCATTGTCTGTTTTCACTGGTACTTTGGTCTCTTAAATTCTGCACATAAATTAATACAATTTTCCTGCCAGGAGGACAGAAGAATCCTCCCTCTCCTGTGCTGAGGAATGTGCAACATGAGGGGTTTGATTTCCTCTTCCAGCACAGTTTTGGTGTCATTGTATGGTATCCAAGATGTTGGGTTCTGGATGCTGCCAGCAGGGGGGCTGAGTCTCCCCAGGTTTTGACTAGACCTGCCAGAGAGGATTCATTTCTGAATAATCTCCTTTTGCTTTCAATTAATTGTGAAACCAGGCTTTAATAGGGTGTGAAATGGAAATAGAGAGAGGTAACACCAGCTGCCTTTATTTACATGTGTTAATCAACACAGACCCAAACAACAACAAATTAAACTGGAGCCATTCAGAGGGTTTGAAATGCTCCAGATTTGGCTCAGGACTTTGAAAAGCATGTATTTTGTGGAGAGCTGGAAGGTCAGGGCATTTATATTCATTTTTAAATTACCAGCCATGCCAGACCCCTACCAGAGCCCTGAAGTTCCTGTGTTCCAGCCATGCCAAGTGTGGCTGTAACCCATCATTAGCTGAGAGAGCTTTGAGCAGGGAGGTGGAAGGCATTTGCTCTGCCCTGTGGTGGAAGGGCTGACAGGAGGGTGGCCACTGTGCCAGGAGTATCCAGGGGCCTTTTCCACATGTCTGGCATTGCAGCCCCCAGAGTCCAGCAGCCAGTCACTGAAGGTGGTTTCCTCTGGGGACATCCTGGGTTTGCTGGTTCTGCAGGGCTAGATTGGCAGTTTAATGGGAATTTTGGAGGGAAACAGAGGTTTGTTTGCAGCCAGAAGGAGTTTTTAGTTCCCTGCTCAGTTCAGCTCTGTGGGGTGAGGGGACAGCGAGTGCCTGGTGCTCGTAGGGGTTTGTTGGAGGGTGCTCAGTGGGACTCCTGGATGATCCTCTCTTGTCTAACAGAGCCCCTGGCCTTGGCTTCCTGGGAAACTTGTGTATTTGGTGGTGCTTTCTCTGGGAAAGAATTGAGGCAAATTCAAGGAAAATTTTGCTTTGTTCCTCTAGAGAACTTCCCACTGGAGACATCAACGTGGTGGGGTGTAAAGCATGTTGTGTGCACTGCCAAACTGCCCCAGCTCATCCTTGAGTCCATAAACACCCACAGCACCAAGGAGATCAAAGAGAAATTATTTCAGAGTTAGAAAATCAACCAGGCTTCTGATCTGCATGTGCCAGTGAGAGCTGGATGTTGTGAGGATGAGAGCGATGATTTCATTTAATGAACTCAAATTAATTTAGAGAGTAGTCCATATAGTGGCTAGTTAAAATGTGATTTGTCACTAGAGGGAATGAGAATATTTTGATTATTTGCTGGTGAGTTTTTTTCCCACTTAGAAGGAAATCAGCTCTCTGGTAGGAATTACAGGGTCAAGTAGCATAACTTGTTTATCAGAAGGAGCAAAATTTGTGATGATGCTCGTCTTGCACAGGTAAGATTCTTTTCAACTCGATGTATTTATAAACTGTAAATGCTGATTCTTTGCTCAAAGGTTGGACTTGATGTCCTGGAAGTCTTTTCTAACCTTAATGATTCTGTGATGATGTGTGGTAGGAACCACACTCAGATATCCCTCTCTTCCCTCTCACAGGTCATTTCAGGATGCTTCTGGCCTCAGCAAATATGTTTCCATCCTCAGAAAAGATTCTCTTTATTGTCACTTTCTATAATCCCTTTGTCCATGACAGGCCAGGCTGCACAGTGATGTGTAGTGGCACCAGCTCTGTGTCAGGAATTGCTTTCTAATTTTATCAGAAACAACCAGGTGCAGGAGGGGATTGGGAATCAGATGGGCTGAAGGACCCTGAGGGGAGAGCAGCACATGGAAGGCTCATTCTTGCTGATTGTACCCTGTTTGCACTAAATAAGGCTGCTCCAGGGGTGGCCCAGGCTGTGTAATTTATAGGCACTGATTTCCTTCATAAACATTCCCTAAATGTTTTTTCTTTGTGCTGCAGCACCCCACAGTCTCATTTATTTGGGGATATGAGAAGCCATCTCATAAATTTTCCCAGCTTGTCATACCTGAAAATACAGCAACCAGTGGCACCTTTTCCACTGTAACAGTTAAAGGCCTTCTTGACAGTTTAGTGGACAGGAAATTTCCAAGGTTTGGGAGAAATAGGGCATTGCATAGGAAAGAAATAGAGTTTCTTTCTAACAATGCTAATTTTCAATTCTTTAGACAGCTTGCATTGAGCATTAAAAATTCTCGAGGGTATTTTCAGAGCTGAAAGAACAAAGAGAAACTTTGAAGAGTAGGAAATCGCTATCAGCTGATGAAGAAGGCTTGAAAAGTTTATGTTCCTATTGTAAAAATGCATTTTAGTACTTTAAAAATTGATGTTCCTGCACTATGCTGTGCTACACTCGACATTTGTGAGGAAGAAAAGCTGATTAATTGACTTCACAGCACGTGAAGATGCTTTTTAGGCCTCAAGGGTGTTTGTGTTATCATGTAGGATGTGGACAAGGGACACATAAAATAGATTGAAGCTTTTGTCAGTGTAGGCAACAAATGGGGAAAATTTGAAGAACTGCCCCTGGGCAGGAGCAGAGGTGTCAGGGCTGGAAAGGGCAGAACTCTCTGTCCCCTCCCTGCTTTGGTAAAGAAATAAATCTGACAAGTGGGCAAGACACTTGGAAAATCTGTCCTCTGCAGACTTAAAACATGAACTTTGATGTGGTCATTCCCTGGCATTTTTGGGCTGCCCAGCCCATCTCTGACACTGACAGTCTCAAACAGCATCATCTACAGTAAAACAGCAAGTGAAATACAGGTCTGACTTCTCACATATTCAGGGTAAAAGCTCTTCTTGGCTTGGGGAAGACGAAGGCTCTGACTTGGACTGCAAAATTACACCTGAATTTGACAAGGGACCTCTGTGACCAAATGTAATGAAAGCATGAGGTTGTGCTGGGAAAGTGTCAGATCTTAATATTTCCATATTACCTTGGAGTTCACAGAGAAGAGGGAGCTAATGGCATTCAGTCCCTTTGGGGGTGCAGTCATCACCAGGCAGGAGGGGGCTGGCCAGGATAGAACCACTTCCATGGCCAGTGATTCCCAAAATGCCTCCATAGAAAGGACTGAGCTTGGATATTCTGGACTGTCAGAAGTGTTGTGGAATTGCAGTAGCACATGGTGTCGTGTTCATTAGAATAATCATTCGGTTAAATTACCACTCAAATTTAAAAATTGAAACCCACATTGAACCCAGGTTTTTGAGTCTGTGGGGAAGGTGACCTCCCTCTTAGTGTTGATCGGGTCTCAGGTGCTGAACGATAAAATCCAGCCAGTGAATAATGATTTGCAATACTCGATGTTGCAGATGAGTCCCATTCACTCTGTGTCACACACGGGCCCCTCGGACACACAGACGTGTCCAGGCTGTTCTCCGGCCAGGGAAGGCTTTGACAGCAAACTTCTCATTATTAAGCGCGCGTTTTGTGTGGGGACTGTGCAGTGAGCAGAGCTCCGGCACCGGGCGCTCATCCTGCGCTGCTCCCTGCGGGATGCAGGGGCTGCGGGCCGATTTCATGGAGCCGTACCGAGCGGGCTGGCAGCAGTGCGAAAGCAGGGGCATGAGGAATCCTTCCCTGCACTGTGCTGGCTCTCAGACATGTGCTGGCAGCTGCTGTCATTGCTGTGCTCTGCTCTCGGGCTGTGCAGCCTCTCGTGTGCCGCGCTGAGCACAATCCCCGCATGCATTCCCTGCTTCCCTGTTTCTCTTGGCTCCCGCTGAACTCCACGGCTCGTCCCGCGGGACCTTTCCAATGAGAGAGCGAGCGGCAGCAGCAGGAACACTACGGCTTTCTCTGCCGTGCCAGCTGAGCATGACATGGGCAGCGTGGACGCGGCGCTCGGGGCTGAGGGGGCAGAGCCCGGTGCTGGCCATAGGAACGCTCGGCTGTGAGGGCAGAGCCCGGTGCTGGCCCCAGGAACGCTCGGCTGTGAGGGCAGAGCCCGGTGCTGGCCCCAGGAACGCTCGGCTGTGAGGGCAGAGCCCGGTGCTGGCCCCAGGAACGCTCGGCCGCAGCTCCGGGCCGGCAGCGGAGCGAGAGACCCCCCCGAGGGCAGCTGGCTTTGATTCCCAGCCTGGAGCGCCGCACTCCGGAGCTGATGCAGGGAAGGTTTTCTCAATCGGCTGCTGGGAAGCTACGGAGAGACCTGGGGCTGTTAGGCCTTGGCTAGGGAGCCCATCCATGGCAGGAATGGAGCGTTGTAGCAGGGGTAAGTAGTGCATAGCCTCAGAGACCCTCTGAGATCCTTTTTGTTTGCTGCGGTCATCAGGATAAAATAAAACCGGCTGGAAGGGTGCCTGCAGGGTGGCACCAAGTGCTGCTGTGGCAATAAGGAATGATTCCGATTCCAGTTTAAGAAGGGTTCTTTGCAGAATCTTCAGAGGTGGTTCGGAGTGGGGGAGGTAGTGGTATTTTTGTGAACTGTCTTCCATGACAGATTTTAAAGCTGAGGATAATGCAAACTGTGGTTCTCCTCCCAGAGATTAACCTGTGGCCTTTGGAAAGATCTTTTTGCAGTGAGGAAGTCAGTTTAAAAGCCATATTAATGAGGTATAGGGAATTATCTGGGAGTGGGGTGGGGAACATCCCAACAGAGCTTCCCTGCCTCAGGAGAAGGGAATGTCTTTTGAGATAAAAGTTCTTAAACCTCTAGTGCATCTCCTACTAAGTAGAGGAAGGAGGGGCCAGTCATAAAAGGAGTGTCTTGCATTTTGTAGTGCTAAATGTGTTCCAAACTACTGCTAATAATTCCTAGGACATGCCCTTTGTTACATGGGTAGGGTTAGCAAAGGAGATTTTATCATTTATTTCCTCTTTTTTGATCTTCCATGTACCTTTAGAAAGAATCTTTAGAATACAAAGGAATTCTGTTGTCGAAGTGAGTGCATGTTGACTCTGAACTTTTAGCTGTATAATTTTAGACCTTTATCCCATGCATCTGAGGCAGATCTGTGGGTATGTGAAGCAGACTGGGATAAATCTTCCATCGGGTGCAGGGACACGTAATGCTCACTTGGATGTTGTGCTGACAGGAGCCACAGAGCAATTCTAGGAAGCTGCATGCATTTATTTCTTCAGTCATAGCCAGTAAATTATTAACCAGACAAAATCAGCATCTGGACTTTCTAGGAATGACATTGTCCACGTGCCACCTCTGGAATCTGTGCCCTGGGAGCTCCAGGTGCCACTCCAGGCTCTCAGTGAACAGCACAAGAGGGTGCTCAGCATCCCCAACACTCCTGCTAGACCCTTGTGAGAATTCCCCTGCTCCTTGCCCTGGCAGGGTGAGTCTCTGTAGCTGTCAGGATGTGTCCCAAAGCTCCCTTTGTGCTGGCTCAGCTCCTTGGCTTTTGTGTGGGAGAGTTGGACTTAAACCACTTCCTATTTCCTGCCTATCTTTGCTCCTTGCTTTTCTTAAGGGCCACTGAGCCTTTCATCCCTCGTACCCAGATTTGCATATGTGAAGAGAGGGAATCTCTTCCCAGACTTCTTCCCCCCCATAACTTGGTCAGGCTGAGTGACACCTTTCATTTGGTTGGTGGTGCTGCTGATACAGCACCAATGTCACTCAGAGCTCCGAGCTTAATGTCTGACATGAGTTAAAGAAACTGAGGGGGTTTTGTTTTCTCTGGGTGTGTTTGGCAGAGCAGACTGAGCAGAGTAACCAGGATTATTTGGAGTGGCAGCTTTCAAGTTCTTGCACAGTGTGCATGGCACTGCTTCTCACACACAGCATTCAGCCACTCTGTGATTTAAATTATTAATTGGGATCTGTTTGTTGTGTGACTTTTTCCTTACACTGATTCCTTGCAGCACATTTCTGTGAATAACCAGGCTTTCTCTCTCTTTCTCTCTTTCTCTCTTTCTCTCTTTCTCTCTTTCTTTCTCTCTCTTTCTCTCTCTTTCTCTCTCTCTTTCTTTCTCTTTCTCTCTCTCTCTTTCTCGCTTTCTCTTCTCTCTTCTCTTCTCTTCTCTTCTCTTCTCTTCTCTTCTCTTCTCTTCTCTTCTCTTCTCTTCTCTTCTCTTCTCTCTGTATCCCCTCCTCTTCCTCTCCACGTACTCTGCAGCTTAATCAGAGCCACATCTCAGAAATGTGAAACAAAACAAGGAGCTCACAATTCTCTGCCTGGTCCTGAAATGCCCCAAAAGTTCATTTTTGTAAAGTCACTCAAATATGTCTTCAGACTCTTTACATCAAACCTCTCTGCTTGGGGCCTGGTTTCTGGTACCTGGAGGTGTCTGTGCCAGGAATTGCTGGTGTTTGTAATTAAATTTTGCTAGCAGTGTAGTGTTAACAGGAACCTGTGCCCACAGTCCTTAAACCCAGCCTTGCAATTGCTTTTATTAAGGAAATGTTTAATTTATGCCATATTTTTAAATGGAAATTGAATTTAGAAGGGATAAGTTGTGCACCCCAAGATTGTTTGCATTTCCTTGTGGCTGCACCACAATTATTTCCTTTCCTTGGGAAAAGCAAAGCCCCGGGGGATGTGGAGCTCAAGGTGAGATGGGCCAGGGATGCTGAATGGAGCTCTGGGAACAAGAGCAGGACATCACATGTCCTCCTGGAATGGGCTGTTTTCCCCAAACAGCCCCACAGTGAACAGCATGCCATAATGGAGGCTCTGTGTGCTGAGCCAGATGCACCCAGGCTGGGCTGACCCTGCCAGCTCTCCTTGGAGAGGCTGCAGGTTGGATTCCCACCAGAGGTGTGCTGGCAGGGCTCTGCTTTGTGTTTGATCCCATGGGATGTCTCTGGGTGGCCAGAAGCCATAGATGGGAGTGAGTAACAGATTCTGCTCATTTATTTTCTAGTTCTCAGTCCCTGTCCATGCAGGGGAGCACAGGGAGTTCCCGTGCCCCTGTGGTGGTGGGAATGGCCTGATAACCTCCCTGGGGACAGACCTGCAGGAGGAATGTGGTTGCCTTCACCACTCCCTGCTCCCAGCCAGGCTCTGGCAGCGATGCCCCAGCTGTGGTCACAGTTACTGAGTGCAGGGACTTTCCAAGGTGTCACTGTTGTAGCTTCCTACCCGCTGTAAAGTCTGGTGAGAGAGCAGCCTCCTGTGCCTGTGGCTGTTGCTTTGAGAATCTGTGCTCAGTGTTGTCTTCCATGTTGTCTGCTGAAACCTCAGAGACTAGAAGTTGTGTCCCCCCCAAAGGAGAAGGAAATGAGGTCATCACGGGAGCAAAAAAACTGCAGGAAAGAAATCCATGAAGCAAATGTGTCAGTAGCTCAGTGTTTCTCCCATGTCTTCCCAAATGCCATTCCAAGTGACATAGATTCTGTGTCATAAAAAACAGTAAAATCCAGGCTTCACCCAGCTAAGGTGAGGAGCAGTTCTCAGCCCAGTGGCTTCAGTTTATGAAGTTCAACACTGTTTATCTGAAGGCCATGATTTCTGTAGCCTGGAATCCAAGGAGTGCAGAAGTTTCTCGAATTAGAGAGCTTTAGAGACAAAAGACAAACCCAGGAAATTCCAGCCAGAAACCCCACAGGTGGCAGATGGAGTCCATGGAGCAATCCAGGATGTTTTGAGCTCTGTGCCAATCCCCAGTGCCCGAGGCCCTGCTCTGCCTGCAGCCACATGCAGGGGTGTTCCTGCTTTGTTTTTAATAACCTCAGATATTTTAATTCCATGCAAAGATTCTGTTTGGAGACGCTCAGAAGTTGTTTTTGCCTAACGGGGTCTCCAGTGGCTGCATCTAAGAAGTTTTTATAAATATTTCATTGCTTATGAAGATTGACCTTCTTATACATTTAGAGAAAATAAAAGGGTGAGACCACTTGAGAAAACATTTGCAGCTTAATATGGGAAAATCTGAGGAAAGTGTCTCTGATAGAACTCTGAGATTTTGTGTCTCAACAAGCTTAGGCATCTGATAGACTTGGCTTAGGAGTTAAAACAAACAGACCCCAGCAGTTACAGACCAGCGGCTGCGTTGGCAGCTCCGCCTGGGATCGGGGATTGAAAGGGGATCGTTCTGAGTTGTGCATTTCTTACTGCACTTAGGTCAAGGTTACTCCTGATTGCCTCTCCAGAGAGGTGCCAGCTGCATCCCCTGTGATTTGTGTCTCAGAGCAGCTCTACAGCAGCAGCATGGGGAGGACCCTCCTGTCCAAAACAGCGAGGGAGATTGGAAAGGGTAAAATTCATGAGGAATTGCCTTCCCTTTCCTCTTACTCTGTGTCTGAGAAGTGTGGCACTGGGCAAGTGTTTTTAGATTTCTCTCTTAGCTGATTGATATCCTTTAACCTGCCTTATCTTTTACCCTGTTTCTGGTGGACTAGAGTGGACCTGTCCTGCCCCAGTCCCTGGAAAACCGAAAACCCAGTGGGTCAGATCTCAGAGCTGCTGTGGTCACAGTGGAGTCTTTGCTGCCACCTCGAAGTGATGCCATTTCCCATCCTTCTGGGCAGAGCTCAGGGGGGGTGTGTTTTAAAAGTTGAAGCTGTTTGTCCCACGCCAGGAGCTCCATTTTTCCATGGGAGCCCAGCAGGCTCTTCTCAGTGTCCAAACATCTCCATCTGTGTCTGCTACATCCCTGGAAGTGTCCAAGGCCAGGTTGGATCGGACTCTGAGCCACCCGGGCTAATGGAAGATGTCCCTGCCCTAGAACAGAATTCTGCAATTCTATGATTTTAAAGTTATTCTCTGCAGGAGTTTTGATTTTGGAGGACTTCAAGGAGTGTCCCAGCTGTTCTCACCTCAGAAGCACCAAGATGATCAGCACTTGTGCATGACCTCGCTGGAAGCTGATATTAAAACCAAAACAACCAAATAGCCCAAAGGAGAACTGTTCTTGCACTTGTAAGGCACATTTGGAGCCAGTGCTGCCTCCAGTACCAGTAAAGCACCCCGAGGGTCCTGCTGGGCTTGGGATCTGCCCTTTTCTTGAGCTGTTCATATTTATAAACCGTGCTAGGATTTGTCAGTGTTGAAGGTGAAGCTCAGATGAAGGGATACTGACTGCTGAATAATCATCCTGCCATAGGAAGAAATTGTCTTGTGTAATTTGCAGTAACTGGAAGTAACTGCAGGCAGAACACACATCCCACAACCTCTTACATTTACTCAGTGTGAGTTCTTGCATAAAACCCAACCTCTGAGTAACCTGTGATTGGATGGGAACTCCTTTCTGCTGGGAAAGGGATTTACTGTGTCCAGCTCTGGGGCTCCCCATGAAAGAAGGATGTGGAACTACTGGAGCGAGTCCAGAGAGGATGTGGAGCTGCTCCCAGGGCTGGAGCCCCTCTGCTCTGGAGCCAGGCTGGGAGAGCTGG
>JACBWW010000043.1:607075-619046 GCA_020086605.1 Lanius collurio
CCTTCCCTTCCCAAACCTTCCCTTCCCAAACCTTCCCAAACCTTCCCAAACCTTCCCAAACCTTCCCAAACCTTCCCTTCCCAAACCTTCCCAAACCTTCCCTACCCTTCCCAAACCTCTCAGTGTTTGACTGAACTCAAATGGAGACACTGGGAGTTGGCCTCATCCCTTTAAAGGATGGGCATAGGACCAGCCACCTTTGTCTTCCTTTCTTCCTTTTTTTTTTTTTGCCTTTTTTCCTTTTTTTTTAACCTTCTTTTCTTCCTCTCTTTACCTTTTTCTCTTTCCCCTTTTATTCATACTTTTCCCGTATTTTTTCCTTCTTTTTTCTCTTATTTTTTTCTCTTTTTCTTCTGTTTTAAAGTACTCTACCTGGCTAGCTTGAGCTTCTCTCTCCCCCAAGTGATCACCATATTACTCCATGTCCCTGTCTCTCAGCTCCATAGAAACCTGAGAAGTTTGTGACATCTGGATCCAATGGCCAGGAAGGCATGGAAGGGACTGCACAGCTGAGCCCCATTTCTGCCATGGAGATACCTCACCCCTGCCATCCCATGGCCTCTCCCAGTGCCCAGGGGAAGATTCCATTCCATCACATGTTGGACACCAGCAGTGTCTGCATGGATTTGGCTCCACATGGGAATGGATTGGGAGGTGTGAAATAGCTCATGGAATGATCGTGCAGTGGGGACAGATTTTGGCAGGGCTCAGCTGGATCAGGCCAAAAATATTGAAGGAGGGAGTAAAAAAGCCTTAAAACCAAATTTGGCTTTCTTCATCCTTTGGATGTGCTTCCAGTGCTGGTGTTCAGCCACTGCAGCAGCCTGAGCAATATCCTGGGTTGCTCAGATGGACACAGGGAGTTCTGTCAGTGAGGCTGGATCCACAGAAATGGGAAAGCTTTAAAACAGCTGTGGTTTGTTGCAGAAGGAGATAGCGAAGAGTGAGGGTGTTGCCATCCTGGCAACTTTGGATTCCAGACTCAGAGAAATAAGTTAAACCCGTGGGTTTGGGGTTCAGTGCTGGGCCTTGCCCAGTTTGGGCTGTGCAGACCCACCCTGTGTGCTGGGGCCCATCAATGGCATTTACTGTGTCATTTCCCTCTGGAGCAGGCAGCAGAGCAAAGCTTTTGAGCAGCAGATATTTCAAACATCCATGTCAGCCTTGGCTGGGTTTGGCAGGACACAGCTACTTACACTGAGGGAATTCTATCCCACTCTTTCCCATCTGTAAGTATCATTTTAGTGGTGTAAAGAGAATTAGTGCTTGATGCTTATTTTGCAAAATCTTCCCAGATAAGGTCTGAAAAAGCATTCTCTGGGAGGTGTATTTATGCTGCAAGTCAGCTTGTGAAATCCAGGCTTTGTGCAAGGTTTGGAGGGGGATTAAGTATCTGCTCAGCTTTTCTTCTACTTAAAAACCTCAAAAAATTAATGCAGTTTATTAGCTCTTAAGGAGAAGTGGGAATATATAGAGCTGTTTCAGAAAAGAGGAGAGATAGGATTCTTCTTTTGATTCCTGTGGACAAATTTAAACATGAAAACTAGGAAATGACAAAGGGAGAGAATGAAATCCTGTTGGGAAGAGCCAATGATGGGAGGGTTTGGTTTGGTTTTTTTTCAATGATGCAGGTGGATTTTCCTTTCTTTTCCAAGTAAGATTGCACTGAACTTGCATTTCCAGAAGATGGCTATTTCAGGACTGCTGTGAAAAGAGTGATGTTGTTAAAATCAAAGGGTCAAGTCCTGAAACGGTGGTGTGAGGACTGAACCCGAACCCTCTGAGCCTGGAGACAGGAACTGAACTGTGGCTCCTGAAGGGGCACAGGGGATGGCTGAGACCTGTAGGAATTCATACTGTGCCTGGTGCTGTGAGGGTCCTTGGACAATGTTTGCAATCCTTGGGAGTTTCCACTGGGATAAGCAAAGAATTTACATGGTCTGAACCACATTTAAAAGGGGTTATTTTGTGTGTGGAGAATAAATCAGCACAAGTCAGAGCCTGCAGAAAGGCTGGAATGGGCTAATCCAGGCAGCTTGTAAGGAAGGCTGGAAATGTGCCTGTTGGATGTTTTGGGGTTTGTCTTTGTGACATAACAGCAGCTCTCTGTGTACTTATTTCAGTATTATGACAGAAAAATGCCCAGTCTCAGCTTTTGTTCTGAAAAATGAAAGAAACTTGTAAATGTTGTTTACAATGTGAAAGTTGTGGTGTTTGAACACCTCAAGCATCATTTTTGGTGACATTTTGAGTGGCAGGGAGAGAACAAGGACTGGCTGTGGAGATGTTCACGTAACCTCCAGCTATTCCCAAGGCTTTTGCTGCTCATGTCCATGCTCACAGGTGGATTGTTGGGACAGGGCTGACAGGCACTGCTAAGCAGGGATGTCAGACTGCACAGGCATGAGCCAGGGCTGACACGGTCTTGGGGATTAAACACAGGCTGGCTGCTGTGATGCCAGCCCAGCCACAGCACCTTTCCTGCTCCTGATTTCCAGGGGATAATGCCAACAAAGGAAGCCTTTTTCTGCTCCAGCACTGGCACATTTCTAAGGCTATTCCCAGAGCAGGAATTCTCATGGTCCAAGCAGGGTTTTCTCCATTTTCCTGTCCCCATTTTCAGGCTGACAGGAGCTGAGCCATTCCTGTGGCACAGGGTGCCCAGTGCTGTGCCCTGTCCTGTTCTTGGTTCCAGCAGCACTGCTGTCTGGGCTGTGTTTGCTCTGATGGATAGAATCAGGTCCCTGATGCACAGAGGAAGACCCAAACCTTACCTGCTTGGCCCAGCTCTGCCCTGCAGGAGATTTGAGCTGGGCACCTTCTGTTTGAAGAGCAGGATTTGCCCAGCTCTGAAGGCATCCCCATCCCACATTCCCTGTGCAATAATGAGGGAAGGGCACAGGAGGGAATGCCAGGAAAAACAGGCTCCAAGGAGGAAGAGCAGGCAGGACTCCCCACCCCGGGTGATTTGTGGGGAGGAGAGAGCAGAAGATAATTCCCACAGGGGCAACCTCTTAGTCAGAGGAGCAATGTCTCAAGTGTGGTTTGCTGCTTCTGGCTGCCTGGAATGGTCCAGGCTGGAACCACAAATTGCTTGCAGGAGGATTTTTGAGTCCAACATTCAAAATATGGTTGGGTTTTTTGTCTTGAAGGCTTGTTCTTTATTAATAGTTTCTGATTGAAGCTCAAACACCTGGAGAACAGGAACTGAGTAAGTGCTACTTTGCTGCTGTGAAAAGCTCTTTAAACAGATGACTAAAGGACAGATTCTAACTCACAGATATTCTTCTGTGTGCTTTACATACTTATAAAAATATAGAGAGGGGAAAGCTCTCACGTGTTTGTTAAAGGGATGTATCTGTGTGGAGCATCCAGGTGGATCCAGTGCAAAATCTGTCTTCAGAATGTGTGTTAACCTCCGTCTCCATGTTTGTGTCCAATTTTCTGCCTTGATTTAGGATTTTGCTGAACAAAACAAAAGCAGTTAGTGAGTGCTTTTATTAAACAGTAAATTTTCACATGATGCAGCCCCCTGTGTGTCCTCACTCTGTGTCAGGGCCAGGCTGTGTGTGCTCAGCAGGGCTCACAAAAGCTGCTCTGCTTTCAGATGCATTAAAGTGCTGGTCACCATCACAGCCTTTCCCCTGCCTTGTTTTCTGTTCTTCTTTTCTGCCTCTTGGCACCACTTGACTGAAGATGACTGGAGAAGTGAAGCTTCCACTGACAGGTTGAGTTCAGTGCCTCATGTGTGCAGGTGTTTGGAAATGGAATCATGGAGAGTTTGAGTTGGAAAAGAACTTAAAGCCTGCCCAGTTCCACCCCATGCCATGGGCAGGGACCCCTTCCACTATTCCAGGTTGCTCCAAGCCCTTTCCAGTCTGGGGCAGCCACCGCTTCTCTGGGTAACAAATCCTGGGTATTTTATAAATCCATGAAACCTTCTTAAAACCTGCCCATAGGCCTTTCTGGCTTGGATATTTCTACCCCACCCTTCCAGATGTGCACACGTGTTGAAACCTCTGTCCCAAACTTTTCTCGGGCATTGAGGGCTGTTTCACATTAGGCAGAAGAAAGCAGCAGCATTGCTCGTTTCCACCCTGCTAATCCATCACTCCACGTGCTGTGCTCCGGTGGATCTGAGGTCACACACTCCGTGCCTCCTGCTCCCAGCAGCAGTAAATAAAAAGGAAGTGACAGTGGGAATGAGAATTAATCAAGAATGCCTGAAGCTGGCAGGCAGCCTGCAGGGTGCTGCTGGGCTGTGCTCCGACCTCCAGAGATCCCAAAGCCAGGGTGGAGGGGCTTTGAAACACCTGGCTCTGTTCCAGGTTTTGGGAAAGTGAACTGGCATCTGTAGGGGCTGAATTGCATCTGAACTGCGTAATTAACATCTATTACTCTGTAGATGATAACACTGGAGGATAAATTCACGGAGTAATTGGGGTAATAGGTATTAAGGACAAGGGTTTGACTGGCCGGTGTTTCGAGTTTCCCAGCAGCCCTGGGTGGCCAGCACTCACATCCAGCAGAATTAACACTGGGCTGTGCTGTGCCCTGTTTTAAAAGCAGATTCACCATACCCCTGGCTCAGCCTGGGGTTTTACCCTGTGATCCTTAATTCACACACAGAATCACAGAGCCACCATTGGGTCCACTCTGTGACTGATCCCCCCCTTGTCACCAGCTCAGAGCATTGAGTGCCATGTCCAGGTTTTCCTTGGGCACTCCAGGAACCTCCCTGGGCAGCCCTTTCCATTGCCTGACCACCCTTTCCAGGAAGAAATCCCTCCTGGTGTCCATCCTGACCCTCCCCTGGCCCAGCTGGAGGCTGTTTCCTCTTGTCCTGTTGGGACATGTCACCATGGAAGTGGCAGTTTTGAGGCAAAAGGGATCTTTGTCCCATCCAGGAGCAGCACTGCACTGTCCCAGCTGTATCTGTGTGTCCTGGGGCTCTGGGATTCCCTGGCCCTGCTGGTGGGACTGGTCCTTCAGCTCCAGCCAGGGGCAGTTTCACTGCTCTGCTCTGTACATCCATCCATGTAATGAGACATGAAAAATTACTGTCACTCTTAAACTTTGGTCTTTAACTGCTCCATTCATGGCTCTCTTTGTATTTTTTTCTCTATTTAATTATTTAAATGTGTGTTGTGACAGAAATGGGGTCAGCTCTTTCTCAACTCTGGATGCATGAGATGCAAAAGCAGGGTTGTAGCTATGTGTGGATTTTGAATGAAATAATTTATTTATAGAGTGACATTGCAGAAATAAAAACTGCCATGGAGCTGTTGGTGCTAAAGCACTTTTTTTCAGCAGGTGCAAATGTAGGTGCACTTCAGGGTGTCCCCTCAACATGCCAGGGACAGAGGCTTTCTGTGCTCAAACTCCAGTGGAGAAATTCTCTGGGGAATTTATTTGAGGGTGAGTTTTGCTGGGGAAAGAGGGTATCTGGAAATAACCTCCTCAAGACAAGAGCCTTCCAGCTCCTCAGACGTGCCTGAGGCTGAGCTGCTGGATAGTTCTTGGTCAGATGGAATCTGACTGATAGAACTTCAGATGGGTTTTCCCTGGAGGAAACCCCCAGCTGAAGAGAAGGGCCAGTCCCTGCTCTAGGGAGGGACGATGAGCAAAAGTTATTTGTCAGGATAAAGTGCAGTATCACATGAAAGTGCTGTCCTGAAAGGGTGTTTGTGAGCAGCAGAGGCTCTTGCAGCTCCGTGATAGTCTGTTAATGTCGTGTCCTTTGAGCATTTTGCCTTCAGACAGAAAACAAGCCAGAATTAGAGATCTCTGCGTGTCCCCAGACTGTGCTCTGGGCTCTGGCCCTGAGGATCACTGCAGAAATCCATGGGGACAGGACTGTGGTTTCTCCCTGCGAGTGATGGATCTTGGCAGGGCTCCTGATCCTCATGTGGTGCTTTGGAGACAAGGCTGGGCCCAGCCACAAATGGAAGGGGACAGTTGGGTTGTTCTGATGAGACACAGAGTGCTCCCCACAACCGAGCAAGTGCAGATGCTTTGCAGAGGAGCTCTTTGCCTACAATTTACTTGTTTTGCAACTTTTCCAAGATCAGGGCTTGGTTCAAATCCAGAATGAGAGGTGGATTGTGGTGGATATTCTGTTTTTCTTTCCTGCCTTGATGTTTATTCCTTATGGGGAGGTTTGCCATGCACACATTTTTAATACCTGTTTACGTGGGGAAGGTGACAGACTGTTGGGACAAATTGCCTAAAACAGTTTCATCCAGTCCCACCCTGTGCAAGGCTGCAGAGCTGCTCTGCTCAGCAGGTGATGCTGGGTGGCTTGGGAAGCAGCAGGAGACAGCCCAGGTGTGCAGTTGGGATGCTCAGCCTCAGAGTGGGTGAAGGTCACAGACCTTGGAACAACATCTGCACTTCCAAATAGCAGATTCACTGGACACAAAACACAGGACAGGCAGGTCAGGAAAGGATGGTTTCAAAAAGGCTGTCAAGGCACAGAAACCACATCAAAATAAATAGTGTGTGTGTGAAGGCAGGATCATCGAGTCATGGAGTCATTTAGGGTGGAAACGACCTCCAGAATCAGAGTTTAACCTTTGCCACAGCACTGCCAACCCACCACCCATCCATGTCCCCAAGTGCCACATCAACACGGCTTTTTTAACTCCTCCAGGGAATGTGACTCCACCCACCACTGCTCTGGGCAGCCTCTGCCAGGGTTTGACAACCTTTTCCATTAAAAATGTTAAACTTAATATCCAACCTAACACTCCTTAGGGCATCTTGTCCTAAAGGTACTTCAGTGGTAAATCAAATATACATGGTTTTCACTGCTTTTAGCAAATATTACTGGCACAGAGCCAGGTGGCAAAATACACAATCCCAGCAGCTTCCCGAAGTTCTCTCCTACCAGTTACTCCAAGTGCACGTGGATTATTAAACCATAACTCTGAAGATAATTTGTAATTGAGTTGTTTGGGTATTAGAAGGGTGAGAGTGCCACTGTTGCACTCAGTAGCTGCAGATGCTTTGCCCGACTGGATGTTACATTAAAAATAGGTTTTGTTTAGAGGAGCCAGTCACAGAATTCTCAGGGGGAACCTGATCTGAGCTTGTTCCTTAAATTCCTGGGGCTTTCCCACAGTTACAGAGCAGGTTTGGGCCCCAGGTTTGTTAAAATCCACAGAGTAGGTGTTGTCACTCTTGAGTTGTGTCACTCTGAGGATGTGCCACAGGCTGGGGGATGGACGCATCAGAAATAAACACAGACTGTATTTTCCAAGACTGTAGAGCAGGTTTGCCACCAAGGGCTCAGGTTTTGACAGATCAGGAAGGACTTCCTGTTTTCCAAATAGTGCATTTTTGACTCATCTGTGGGTTTAAAACAATGCCTTTATTTCAAACATTGTGGTTTATGTTTTAAAAGCCCCCATCAGGGATATAAGATATTGAAGATGGTCTGTCTTAAATATTTCATCTCCTGGGTCTTGACACCACTTCTCACTCTTTCTTCTTAAAACTGATGGCTGCAGCTGCCAGAAAAGCAGCTGATTTTCCATTTTGGCTCCAGCTTTTTTCACAAAACCTCCCCAAAGCTACTTCTGTTTCTCGTGCTTTCTAAATGATGTTTCAGCCTTCCAACCTCTGTCTTTGAGGCTTGATCAGGTACATCTCTAACACCCCTGCTTGCCAATCTTTTCCCTGGAAATACCCATGGCTTTTATCTATAACCTTGCCCAGAGGCATTTCTTACCCTGTTAGTGATGGTTTCCAAACACTGGGAGTGTTGCTTCATTCTGGGGTGTCAGGATGAGTGGGGCTGGAAGGGAGCAGAGTCAGACACAGCAGAGTTTCATTATTGCCTGCTCCTGAATGGCTTTTGTTTGTAAATGAGGTGATGGATGTCTGGCCTGTGGCATAGCAGCCCTGATGGGATCATGGTGGGTTTTCAAATTAGGTTTTTTGGGTTTGGACCTACAAAAAACCTCTTTTCTCCCTGGTAGTTTGTTTTTACAAAAATGTGCTTCTGTATCCTGGCCAACTGTATGTGTATATGTGTGTATATATGTATATATATAATATACACACCAGTCAGCTGTTTGCTTCCATGATCTGCCTGAGAAATGAGACTTAAGAAAATGGAGATCTCTGTCTGCCAAAGCTGCTGATGCTGTAGGTGACCTCAGGCAAGGAATTTGGAAAGTTCTTGGAAATAGGAAAAAAGGGGGATATGGCTTCCCAGTGCCAGAGGGCAGGGCTGGATGGGATCTTGGGCAGGAATTGTTCCCTGGGAGGGTGGGCAGGTCCTGGCACAGGGTGCCCAGAGCAGCTGTGGCTGCCCCTGGATCCCTGGCAGTGCCCAAGGCCAGGCTGGACATTGGGGCTGGGAGCAGCCTGGGACAGTGGGAGGGGTCCCTGCCATGGCAGGGGGTGGAACTGGATGGGCTTTAACGTTCCTCCCAACCCAAGCCATCCTGGGGTTCTGTGATTTTCTTTTCTTTTGTTTTAATAACCTCAGGCAATAAATTTTCAAAGGTTTTTTTGTTTGTTTTGCTCTAAAGGCCAGTGGTGGCTGCTGGTTCTGATGGAACCATGTTTCTCTCTGTGGTGAAGTGCAGGGCAGTTTATGGCACGTTTGGTCTGTGGGGTAAGGAGGGAGCTGCATTTAATGCCTGAAGTGTCCATACATCCATTTTTAGCTGTACATACACCCCCTCGCTGCCCTGCTGTCTGGAGGGTGGTGGAATTTCAGCTCTGTGGCTCTGAAGGGTTTCATTTGTGGTTCCAAGCTCTTGTTGTGTCACGACTGTGATTTTCTGGAGTGCAGAAAAGCAGCCCCCCACGCTGTGCCCCCCTCTCCTCACCCCTGACCTGCTGCTCCATGATGGAATTTTGCTAAAGAGATGATGGATGTGGAACTGTTTAAATTGCAGCCTGTCAGGAGAGCAGAGATGTCACTCACAGTGGTGATGGCTGCAAGTCCTGGGTTGAGTTCAAGGTCTGCCAGGCTGCCATTCAGAAGTGGACTGGTTTTGGGAGGAAAAATGGCTCTTAGAGTTTCAGACACTCTGCTTGTGTGGGGTTGTCTTGCTGGGCTCTGAGCTCTGTGTACCTGTACAAAAGCACTACCCCCAAAGCCTGAGCCAAGTGTTTACTCTTGGCAAAGCTCCTCTGAGGGACACAGGAGCCACTGGAGCTCATGGCCTGTGTCACCTTCTTCCCCAGAGAGCCACACACACCTGAGGGGGTGATTTCCCAAATAGGACAAACAGGGATGACACTGCTGTCACTCAGACCCAGCCCTGTGTCCCCACGTGTGCTTTGGGGGCTCCTCTCTGTAACTGGATCCAGCAGCACTAGGAAGTCTCATTTTTAGGGGAGAAAATCTGCAGTGGTTTCCATTAAAACCTCTTATTTTTCCTAGTGACTGCAATTAATTGACAATAAACTGATAATGCTGAGAGATTAATTTCTGCTGGGGAATAAGGCTAATAAGTGTTCACGACATAAATATACCAAATTCTCTCCTCTGCCTTGTGCTCTGTCCATTTCTATACTGCCTCCATCTTGTGCTTGTTCCTCCCTTGTCTCCGTGTCCTGTGATTCCAGGTGGAGTGCTGAAGTTTTGGTGTTTCATTCAGAAATAAAGTACTTTTATGTTGCCTTAGCGCAAACTCCCTTTAAGTTTTAAAGATTTATCATTTTCTTCAAGTTAGAATAACACACCAGAAGTCATGGAATCACTTTGGTAATCAAATCTAAGTGTAGATAAAGTGACCTAAGGCACCAGCTAAAAATACTTCCTGGGTGAAGTTCCTGGGATGGATTTTATCCATCTTGCTTTCTGTTTTGACTAAATCTCTAAACCATTTTCCACTGTGACTTGAAACAGGAAAGGGCTGAAGGGTCAGGCTGGAATAACATACAGAGCCCGAGCCCCAGACAGCTGTAAGAGTCACCCATGGCAGAGTTAACCTCTCCTGCTGGATGCTGCTGCTTTTCCAGCTATTTAATCCGGGGTGTTTTCTTACTGAGGGGTCAAACTGAAGTGACTTTTGCTTCATGCTTCCATCTCATTTTCTGCTCTTGCTCTCCATGTGGGCTGCAAGGTTCAGGAGAGCATCCATGTGTTCTCTCTGAGGAAATAAGCATTTGAACCAGAAGAGAAAGGTCTCTCCCTGTCTTAAAATAAATAAATCCTAAGTGCTGTAGAGCAAACCTAGTCAGACTGTGGGACAGGAAGGTTGTGTGTGCCAGAACTCAGTGGCAGCCTGGCTGGTTTAGAGGGATTGGTGGACAGGGTAGGGTCCTGTCTGCTGACATGGAGACAGATCCAGCTGCAAACACAAGGTTTTTTTTATGTAGCAAGAAGATCTGTAAATCTTTAATAAAAAATTTCAGCATGTCAGTTTTGTGAATGGATAGTACCACAAATCCTGGCAGCAGCTGGACCTTTCTTGCAGGCTGGGTGCTCTGAGTGCTGCTTGGGGCACAGCAGGAAGAGTTACTGCTGCCAGATGCTGAGTGGAAACAGTTAAACCCACAGCCAAACAGGAGCTGGCCTGAATTTAGGGGAGCCCCACTTAGAAATGAGCGTGGGTTTTGTACTCATAATTGAAGAGTTTAAGAGATGATGGAGCAAAGTGGGGTTCTGACTCTGTGAGTGAAAATGCAGGGAGTGGTTTAAAGTCTCTTCCTCTCAGATTGGCAGTGGGTAATGTCTGTCTGTTGGTAATGAAGCTGCCCCTGAGCTGCAGGAATCAGGATGTGTTGGGAAGAGTGGGCATGGGCAGTGACACTGCTGCTCTTCCAAGTGCCACGGGACTGAGCTGAGCTAAAGGGAGTAGGAAACCACTCCAGGCTGTGGCTGCTCATTGTCCTCCTCAGGCCATTTGATCAGCAGAGCTAAAAATACTCCTGGTGGAGCTGCCTCTGGATCCCTGTCCCTCCCAATCTCCTCCCATGCCAAGTGAAGCCCAGGAGCATCTCTGATCCATGATCTCTCAGTGATGGTGCCACTGATGGAGGGTTCAAATCTCTGGCTTACTGGAAATTAAATCATCAATTCAGTGATCTCCAGTCATTTCTTTAGCATGACATTTCTCCTTGCTTTGATAATCAGGAAAAAATCAGCTCTGTGCAGAGACTAAAATCTCACCAGGCTCTCGTCATACATTCAATCCTACCCAGCAGAGTAGGGGAGAACAGATCAGGCTGGAAAGAGTAGGGATGAGACCAGATTTTCCATTCTGTGAGAAATTCCAGATTTGTCATGATGCTTTTCACTGTGAACATTTCTGTAAAAAGAAATTTCAAAAAATACATTGATTTATTTTTCAAGAGGAACTTATTTTTAAGTCAGTGGTCAATTTTTCCTTTTAAATATCCTGAAACTTTTTAATGGCATTATTGAAATCTTCACTTGATAGTTGTTTTCTTATTTTAAAGAAGTTTGTCACAGCCAGGTTTGTAATTGAAGGTCTGAATCTGGAAAATCACTTTGTGCTTAACTTCATCTCTCTCTTATGTCCCACTGAAGTGAATGGGATCTAAGCTCACACTTCTGTAAATTGGGACCATCAGTAATTAAGGAAATGAAAAGTAATTATTGAATTAGAAAATTAGAGGCTGATCAAAAATTTATTTGAGCAACAGTTTATGGAAATCATTAAAAATGTGAAGAAGACACTTTTGCTGTATGGATGGTGAGTGCCTGAAGCACCAGGAATGCTGAGCTTTGCTATAAAACACAACTGACAACATGAGACCAACTTAACAGGCACTTACTTGTGTCTATTATTTTATTAACTCTCTAAACTAAAAAAGAATCCTTTTGCCAAACCTTTCTGGCACATGAGAATTTGCAGGAAATGGGAGCAGGATGTACAATTTTTAGATTGGTATAGGGAAACCTTGGTAGTACTTTGGGTCTAGGATGAGGCCACTGTTGCTGGTGCTGCTTTGGCTGTGCCTCTCTGGGAGTCTGGCTGGA
>JACBWW010000043.1:619056-761107 GCA_020086605.1 Lanius collurio
GGTGGTTCGGTGGCACAGGCAGGTCCAAGGATCACAGGGATCTCTCAGGCTGCTCTTCCCTCCATTGGTGACTAAACCTTGAAGGTCACACTGGCAGCTCAGAGAGAGCAAGAATCCCTTAATTGCAGAAGATGGAGAAATGGGGAAGGCTGACAGCTCCTTGAACCAAATTAGCCTTGCACTCCTGGTTTTATTTTTCTCCTTCAGACAAAAACTGAAATGACATAATGTGGAAATTCCAAAGCATTTATCCTGTGTAGGGGCCTCTTCGTAGGATTATGAAATATGGTGATTTCTCATGAGCTGAAAGCAGAGTTTATGGGCACAGTCACAGTGTGGAGTTGTCTTAAATCATTGGGACAGACTATAGCTGGATTGCAGGGTTTATATCTGCAACTGCCTCGCAGGCTTTGGATATTAACATAAAACTGATGCTTAGAACTTTGCTG
Source organism: Lanius collurio (assembly GCA_020086605.1). NCBI lineage: Eukaryota > Metazoa > Chordata > Aves > Passeriformes > Laniidae > Lanius > Lanius collurio. The sequence continues at coordinate 619,506 of JACBWW010000043.1, forward strand.
ATAAAGAAATCAGTGTAGAGGAATTATGATTGGGAATTCAGAGTAGGTCATACCTTTTGTACCCCAGGGGAGAGGGGACCTGGCAGAGCCCCACCAGCCACGCACAGCAGGTCACCATTTACAGCTCTGTTCTTGCTTTCTGCTCCACTTCCAGGCATCCCAGTGTCACTTCTAATCCTTGGCCCTGCCTCTGAGTGCCCATGTAACCTCGAGCAATCGAATTCCTTGATTCCTTCCACATCCCTGGAAGTGCCCAAGGCCAGGTTGGACGGGGCTTGGAGCACCCTGGGATAGGGGAAGGTGTCCCTGCCCGTGGCAGGGGTGGCACTGGATGGGCTTTAAGTTCCCTTCCATCCCAAACCATTCAGGGGTCCTGTGATTAATGACTGTTCATGAAGTGCTTTGACCTGTAAACTGCTGCATTATTACGTTTTTTATTGATCATAATAGGCCATGGAGCATTTAAAAGTCATCATTAGATATTAAAAGCTTCACAAAGCAAATTATTCCATGCTGCCATGGTCCCTTCCTTGTCCTCTGGAGCCGCCTGTATCTTGTCTGTATTTTAACTGGGGAAATGATATGCACTCAAGACTAAATCTGCAGCTAGAGTTGTTCATCATGGGTTGTTCTCTTAATTCAGCTGAAGGTTTGCCTGGGGCACCTGGCAGAAATTTTGCAAGCTTCATTCCTGCCTTCAGATCCCTGGGTTTATATGCTTCTATCTGTTTGGAATCTAATTTCACACTGTTTATACAACCACTTGGTGATTTACATTTGTGCAGGGACACCTTGTATAGGAAAATGGTACAAAATCCTTGTAAGACAGGTGGAAGTTAAAGCTCTGGATGAGTCTTGTGGTGCTGGGCCACATCCAACCTCATGGTTAAATAATTGAACCAGGACCACTAACAGCTGGTTTGAGCATGAATGGCTGCTGCAAATTAAAATATGAAAATGTTACCTGCAAATTAAAACATGAAGATCTTACTCAGGCACTTGGATTGCTTTCAGATGTTTCAAGGAGGAAGTGCTGTATCTGCTCAGATTTCCCTTTGCTAACCCTTGCTGTGGGGAGCTGCTGACAGTGTGGCTGTGTCTGTGTGTGCAGGGCAGGAGCTGGATCGTGAAGAGGAGCTATGAGGATTTCCGGGTGCTGGACAAACACCTTCACCTGTGCATCTACGACCGCCGCTTCTCCCAGCTGGCAGAGCTGCCCCGCTCCGATGCCCTGAAGGACAGCCCCGAGGTAACCCAGGGCACCACGCAGGGAGGGGGCTTTGCTCATGGAATGACCCCCAGGGAGGTTCACTTGGGTATCAGGGGTGATTTCTTCACAGAAGGGGCTGTCGAGCATTGGAAGGGGCTGCCAGGGCAGTGGTGGAGTCACCATCCCTGAAGTGTGCAAAAGTGTGTGGATGTGGCACGTGGGCACAGGGTTTAATGGTGCACTTAAAGATCTCCTCCAGCCTCAGCAATTCCGTGTGTGTCTGGTACAGAGTGGTTTTAACACAGCCTGGGTTACATTTGAGAATTGGCTACTGTGAATAAAGTCAATGTTTTCCACCCCTTACTTCAGTGATCTAAAGGGAAATGTCCTGCAAGTTCAGACCAATTAATTATGCTCCTGAATCTAGATCAAGGTCCTTTTGGTACCTTAGATGTGAATTTGGTTTTGTCTTTGGAAACTTTGTCCAAAGTTTGCTGTGGGTATTTCCTGGCTTAGTGTTACCAGCTCATCGTTCCAGGAAATCCTGCTGTCTAAGGCTGCAGCACTACAAGAGCACTCCCGTTTGGAGAGCTAAACTTCCATTTTAAACAATGTTCCTGAAGTGGTTCTGAAGAGCATTTGCATTAGTGTGTTACTTAAATGGTCTTTAAAAAGCTCTTTTTCCTCAAGGAGGTATTGTTTCTCAGAGAGATCCTTTTCATTTCTTGGCTTACTGTCTTCACTTGGAGTACGATGAGCTGGAATTACCTCAGTTTCTTGCTGCTGATAATTGAAATATTTATTCATGTCCAGAAAAATCTCCTGGAAGGCAGCAGGTGCATCTTGGCTGCATGGTTTTGGAGGACATGGACACTGAAATTAGTACCCCTGGAATTTTACAGGGTGTTTGCCCTGGAATATAAGGAGCTGATCACACACCCCCATCACTCAGCAGAGAGACTGATTTATCACTTGCTTTGGCTTCCCACAGGGTATTTCTGAGGAGGATTTGGAGTTTAAATTCAGCAGAAGCGGCAATATTCAGGACAATGAATTCCTGGTTCATTTGTGATTATATTTTAGGCATTCCTATCTCTTGCATCCTTATTTGTACCACTGATTTAACTGGATTTTAGAGTTTGAACCCGAAAATCTGCATTCTGTCCACAAGGATTGAAGAAGATGCTGAACAACTCCCCTGCTCTGTGAAATGTAACTCTGCAGCTGTGGGGTGTCTCATCATATTTTTTTTTTTTTTTTTTTGAATTGGCCACATCGGAACAGATGTTTGAAGAGAACAATGTTTTAAACAGTCTTACAGATTCTGGGCTACAATGCTGCTTTATGCCAGTGTCACTGTGAGGCTTTGGAAAGACCTCAGTGGCTTCTCTGTAATAAAAACCAGTTTACTGTTACAGAAGGAACATTTCAAAGTATATTTTTAAACCCTCTTCTACTGCTTGAAATATTACTCTTTGGCCAGGGAGTCAGTCTGAGTTGCCACATTCTTAAGGCTTTGCTAGAGTGTGGAAGTGGCAGCCAGGGGTTTGTTCACTGAGTGGTTCTCAGGTGTATTTGGTGGCCCTAAGACACACGAGTTGTTTGTATGTGAAGTCCATGATGAGGGGAAGGCTTTAGATTTAAGATATCTTGACAAGGGAAGTTATGAAAATCTGCATGAATCTTGCAAAATTTTAATAATAACATTACTAATTTCACAGAGAGCTGCCTCTTTACCCTTTTTTTGGTGTAACCATTATAACCCTGTGTATGGTTTGCTGTCCTTTGAATGACAGAAATATATTCATTTGCAGAAGGGAACATCTCTCTGTGACGCTGGCCTGTGGCAGTGGGTAATTCCTGGTCTCCCTGAGCCTGCAGAAGGCTCTTCCAAGGAAGGTGCACTAACAGAACCACTGTGTGTGTGTTTGTGTCCCAGCTGGTCACCCAGATGCTGATGGCTTACCTGGCTCGGCTCTCCAACATCGCAGGCAACAAGATCAACTGTGGCCCTGCCCTCACATGGATGGAGGTACAGCACAAAGCTGGGGTGTGCCTTGTCTCCTGGCCTTGGGAAAAGCAGCAGGCACACACCTGCTCCTTCCAGGCCTGTTGATGTCACTGAATTCTGTCCTGGATGCTTTATTCCCCTGTTACCAGCACGTGGAAGGTGTAGGACACACAGAATCAGATCTAGTATTAAGAGCGTAGGAGTTTTTTTCCTTGCTACCTGGATTTTGTCTCTCAGAAGCGTATTGTCCTGCTGATATCCCCAAACAGAGGAGGTGGCAGTCCCAGTGGGCTGCCTGGGAATGTCCAGTTCAGGGCTGAATCTCCCAGTAACAGGTTACAGAAGGCTCACTTATTTCAAAGCTCACATATTCCTGCTCTCCTTTTTGCCAAGGCAATGCTGCAAGTGTGGCACATCTCTAAATCTCAGCTGTCTCTGTTATGGTGTTTCCCGACTCTCTTGGGGGTTTTTTAATCATTTTTCCCTGTGGTAGCTCCAAGCCCAGCAAATATTCCATGCTCCTGTTGGCTCCCCTGCAGACAGAGGTGGCCTTGTGCTTGCAGTGACACAGTTTGTGTGTTGTGAACTGCAGCTGCAGCTCTGCTTTCAGGTTTGATGGTCTTGTAGCCTTTAAACAATAGCCCTCACTGGGAGGAGGGCAGGGAGGGCTGGGTGAGTGTCCAGCTGTCCCTGCTCAGGCTGGCTGCAGACGTGTGGCTTTCCATCGCTGCACACCAGGAATAGAAACAGCTATTAATAGACTGTTGCAGCTCCTTTTTAAATGGTTCTGATAAGGATTGAGTGTGTTTTCCTGCAATTTTCCCCACTGATATCCTTCTCACCCTGAAATCGTTTGGGATGAGAAAAATCTTGGAAAGCTGCAAAGGGAGGGAGGAAGTTGGAGAGAGAAATAAGATGTAGGATTTACAGCAACACAGTGGGCCTGGAGATCACAGCAAACCCACTGCACATGCAGTATAGAATAACTTCTGTGACTCACTGAGATTCCTACAGAATTTTACACAGAAATCTGGGAGGTTTGAAAGTAGGCTGATGATTGTGGGGGTGGGAGTGTGCATGTTTTCTTAAAAAGAAAATAAATCAAAGGGGGAGAAAAAATGGAAAGCAGCACTAGTTTTTTGTTTGACAGCATTTCCTCCTTCCCTCAGTACCTCAAGCATTAATTCCACCTTGTAGAGGATTTTTGTAGCACATCTGTGTTGCCATGGAAAACCACCATGATCTGGTGTTACAGGGAGGTGCAGAGCCTCTCTGTGTGTCACTGTTTGTGCTCAAAGCTGCACCAACCCAGCATTTCTCCTCTCAGTGGATGGGGACACCCAACCCTCTGGAACCCCCCCAGTGAGTTGTTCTGTCTGTGCTGTGCCCTCTCTCCTTGGGCCCTGGGCTGGGCTGTCTCTCTCAATCAGCTTGAAGCCTCTGTACCACTAAAATGCCTCCTCACTTGTCCTCAGCTGCCTCACAGTCTCTTATGCTCTTTGTTGCAGATTGATAACAAGGGGAATCACCTGCTGGTCCATGAGGAATCATCCATTAACGTCCCTGCTATTGCTGCTGCCCATGTCATTAAGAGATACATTGCTCAAGCAGCAGATGAACTGTCCTTTGAGGTAAATAAAGCACTTGCATTCCTTGTTATCAGCTACAGATGAGTGTAATCTGTGTGTCTGGGCCTGTGTGCCCATCAGGAATATGTCCAGACACTTCCACAATGTTTTATGAGGTGAAGCTTGGAAGATTGAGTTAAATATTTGACCTGCAGTGAGTTGGATATGGACAGATGCTCAGTCATCTTTAAAATACAGCTTTAGTTGGCATTAGTATCTTCTGATTAGGCAGCTCCTGCCAGGTCCCCTGGGCTGTCCCTGAGCAGGGTCCACGTGTTTTCTGTTCAGGATGACCGTCCCTGTGTAGGGACACAAGTTCATTTCTCCTTGCCCAGGTTACACCACCTGTGTTCCACTGAGCAAGTCCCTGTCTATAACCATTTGTAAGAGCTTCTGCTCCCATGAGAAGTAAAGAACCAAACTGGCAAAGGATTGCTACTTAAAGGGCAGGTGATGAGCTAAAACTGCTCTGAAAATCCAGTGCAGGAGCTGCTGTGGAGCAAATCCCTGATTGTCAGGATGGTTTGGCTTGGGAAGGACCTTAAAACCCATCCCATTCCACCTCCTGCCATGGACAGGGACACCTTCCAGTAGCCCAGGTTGCTCCACATCCCATCCAAGATCTGGAAGATCAGACCCTAGAAATTTTTGGCTGCCTGGAAGTTGTCTGCTTTACCCAAAAAGCAGCAGTCTGTGCTCTGGTTGCCCTGTGCAATGGTACTGTTTCTATAAAACATGTGAAGGAAAACAGTGCCCTGAGGAGCTTTGTGGTCACATCCTTGGTGTGCAGCACAGGAAGGAATAACTGTGGTAGTCTGGTGCAAACCAGGGGTTTGTTCATGTTCCAGTCAGGGCAGTTATCAGTATACCCCAAAGAGCTGTGTGACCAGAGGGATGTGTGGGCATGGCAGCTCTGAGCTGGAATCCAAACAGCACAGGATCCAGGTGGGTTTGTCAGCTCATGAGAGCACTAAGATGACACTCCCTGCTTGTAAACCTTGCTCTGTGCAGAGGGGAATTTGAGGCACATGTGGTTTCCAAGGGTGTGCAGTGAGACACCTCAACAGAACTGACATGGAACGGGATCAGGGTTTTACAATGCTGAGTCCTGTTCCCTAACCCAAACGATCCCTTTATGTTTACAGTCCTTAATTTCTAATAGGCAGTTGCACAAGCAGCTGACTGGGGTTTGCTCCCCAGTTCTGAGGAACATCCTCAGTGTCTCTGCTCCTGTGGTAGCAGGGACAGGGAGAGGAAAACACAGTTTCCTTCATGGACATTTGCATTGCTCTTGGTTCACTATTTCCTGGAGCAAACCACTTCCCCATGTCTCAGTCATCCCTGTCTGCAAACTGGGGATTGTCTTTTCTGCAAAACACTTTGGGATCCATCAGTGTAAAATATCTGGTGAAAGCTGGGCATTACTGGCACCAATTTTTGCCTTACCTACCTGCAGTATTTATTTAGCCCCTTCTCATTTTCTGTAGTAGAGGCCACACAGAGCTTGATTTAAACCAAGCCAAATTTAGTATTGGTTTTACTGATTTCCTTTTGAACTATTGCAGTATTACATTTTGATGGGAATGAGCAAAGCTTCAGAAAGCCTCTCTGGTGTCCTTGGCCATTTTCCATCCCATTGCTGTAACACCACCTCTCCTCTGTTCATCTTCTAACCCTGGGCAGCTCACCTGGGGCAGGCTGTGAGCTACAGAGGCAGCTCTTCACTCTTTGCTGTGAGAGGGAACACGGAGTCACCTCAATGCCTGCAGACAGACAGGGAAGGCAGTAAAAATCAGTTCAGCTGCTTGAGAAGGTTTTCCCAAGTGTTTGGCACCGTCACTGCAGTTTGACCAGAACCCTTCTGTATCCCTTGCCAGGGAGCCTGCCACTCTTTGGGCCCTTTTCCTTAGGAACAGCTGTATCCTGTGTGCTGGATAATGCAGGAACTCTTCCACCCCACAGCTTGGCTTTGCAAAGGCAGATGTGCAGCTGCTCTGGAGCTTCGCAGAGTTTTGCAGTGCTGAGACTGTGGTTATTGGAACTGTGCTCTCCTGCTGGCTGGGACTGATGCTGTCAACCTTTTGCAGGTGGGGGACATCGTGTCTGTCATCGACATGCCACCAAAGGAGCTGACCTCGTGGTGGAGAGGAAAACACGGCTTCCAGGTAGGCCCCAGCACAGCCTCAGCAGTGGGACTGGAGTAAAGGCAGGAACCTCAGTGCTGTGTTCCTGGAGCTGCTGTGCCTGCTCAGGGTGGCTCAGGGGATGAGCAGGGTGTCCCTGCCTTGGTGTGAAGGGACTCCCCTGCTCTCTGGGCTGGAGCTGGACCAGACACAGGCGCTCCACTGGAAGTTTCCTTCGTCCCCCACCATGGGAAGGAGGGCTGGCCGTGGCCGGAGATGGACAGCTGGCCTGATGGCAGTGGAAGCTTGTGCTGCACCCCCTCCAAGGCAGCTGGCACTGTTACTCACATCATCCCCTTCCTTCCAGTGGCTAAAACCAGATCAGGCAGAACACAGAGGATTCAGAGAATTCCAGTGCTGCTGACTTGGACAAGCCACCCATTCATGTCTGTGCTTATTGTGTGGTGTTAATATTGCTGGTCCCTGTAAATGTCACAGCACAGAGATGGAGACTGAGTTTTCCAAAGGTCCTAAGCATACCTGGGGATCAGGTACCAAACCTTGGGTGTTGAAATGGCACTGTCCTTCCAAGGAGTTTTTAATCTGTAGTTTGATTTTGCCATTAGGAAATGTAAAAGCTTTAAAAGTCTCTATTAACCAAGCAAACTCCAGAGCCACTGGAGGCTGGGGGTACTGACTTGTGTCCTGTCTCACATTTCAGCTGCTTTCAGCCACAGGGATTTCCATCTGCAGCTGCTGTCTGTGAGTGGGTGGGATGAGGAGTTTGCTCTGCAGAGGCTCAGGATTGCCCAGACACTTGTGTAATTTGGCATGGAAAGTCTTCTCAAGGCTCCTCAGGTTCTCCCTGACAGACCTTTCTGTGCCAGAGCCAGCCTGTGGCCCGGCTGTTGTCAATGCCCAGCAGTTAAATCTCCCAGCCCCAGCTGGATGCCGTGCAGTTGCACCATCCCAGTGCTGGCTGCTCAGCCAAGGCACGTGAGACACAGCTTTTGTTGGCTTTGTGTTGGGTGTGGGAGTTCAGATGACATCTCATTTGTAAAATCAGAGCAGCATGGGCATAGAATACCTGCTCTGAAGTTTCAGTTGTTTCTAAGGTCAACACACTGGTACTGCTTGAACAGACTTCTGATTCTGAGCTGTGTTGTGGCTTTGCTGGACTTGTGTTCTAATCTTAGAAGCCCTCAAGCTGTATTTGCTGTATTATCATAGAATCACAGAATGGCTTGGGGTGGAAGGGACCTTAGACATCAGTTCCAACCCTCAGCCAGTGAAATGCTGTAATACTGCTTGGAATGATCAGCCTGTGCCATGTTTAACTTCCAGGTGAATCAGGAAAGCAAAACAAAGCTGCTCTGTGGTCTGTGCCTGAGTGTGGACAATTTGCATGGGGTTTGGAATCCCTGTGTGGAATGTAGGTCCCATTATTCAGTTTGGGCTCCCTGCTTGCCTTCAGGCTGGCTGACACTGGGGCCAGGTCTGGACAACAGCACTGGTGATTAAAGGCACCAGGAGCAAGGCAGCCTGTGTGCAGTTTGTCACAGCCTTGTGCCTCTCAGATCCCAGCGATCCTGTTTCCCAGCATAAAAATATGGTGATGAGCAAACTGCCTGAAAAGGAGCTTTTCTGTGTACAGTCAGGTTTCTGAGCAGCTGCAGAAATATAGCACCATATTCTAGCTTGACAGAAAATTAGGGGTGGAATGATCTTGTGTCCTTAATTACAAGCAGGAGTGGTCACAGTGTGATCAGGTGACAGCCACACACACCACAGCGATGCAGCTCTGTGTTCCCACAGCTCCAGGAGCTGTGTTTGCCCAAAGTTTTAACCTGTGTGTTGAGTTTAAGGCTCATGAGCTCTGAATGTACAGAAATGTACATTTCCTGATGGAATGAAGTCTTTTGATGGTATGAGCAGTGGGAATTCAGAGAAAGTGAATTTATCTCTGGTGTTGCTGCACCAGACATAGAGAGGAGTTACTGGCAGAAGTGTCCTTGATGGCTGCTCAAAAGGAGTGTGGAGGTGAAGAATATTGTTACAGCAGTAGGTGTAGGGGCAGATGAAGCTGTGCAGCCTCTAAAGCATTTGTTAGAGGCAAACAGTTCTGTTGCTGTTTAGGAACACTGTAGTGATAGCAATCTGTTGATCCAGTCATTTGAGTTATTAAAATAAATCAACAGAGCCCCTCTTGGCAGATAGTTGTGATTTTGAGAGCAGATAAAAGGAGGAGGTCCTGCCACCAAACGTTTGGACAGTTTGTCCTGTTACTTCTCAGGTTTTTGCTGTATGCTAGGGTAGGAGCAGGGTTTTATCAACCAACCACAGCTTCCATTATAAATCATGTCTTGGTAGGAGGAGAGCAAGAACAGGGAAAGAAGTTCCTTGCTTCACTGAAAAGGGAAAAAATTACTTCTTGACTTAAAGGAACTCCCCTGTTTTTGTGCCTTCACTCCTGCCTGTGCTGCATCCCTTGAGGTAACGGGAGGGCTGTGGTGAGGAACTGGAGGCAGCTCTGCAGATGTCAGCCAAAAATCAGCTCTGACAGGCTGCAAGCCCCTGCAGCTTGGACTCAGCATGGGAGTCAGAGTGTTCCTGCCAGCCAGAGCTGTCCTGCAGGAGTGACTCATTGGGTTTGTGTCTGTCACACCTCCCTGGCATGGTGCCTGTGCTCTCTGCACACCTGAGCTCATGAGTGCAACACACCCAATCCTGGGCGAACTAAACAGCCCATGAGGCTTCTCAGCATTTGCTCTGCTTAAAGTAAAATGATTTTGAAGACATTTTTTCTCAAGCCTTTTTCTCTTCCAGTGCCCTCAGTGTGAGTCAGTGCTTTCTCTGTAAGATTGTTACCTAAATTACAGCCACCTCCACATTAACAGCCTTCAAGCCTCTATTGTTCTGCTCTGCCTTTGCTTCATGCTTTGTCTTTTCAATCAGTAGCTCTGTGTCAGGGAGCTGAGTCATTGGGGACAGGCCCTTGTTTGATGCACAACTGCCTTTGGATGTCCTGAGTTATTCTGGTTTTTGGGAATGGTTTCCTGAGGTGCAAAGCTGCCCCACAACCTGCCCTGCTGGAGAGGTGACAAAACCAGCGTGTGCAGCCAGGGGGGACTGGGCTGATTTTCATCAGGCTGTGATTGCAGCAGCTTGAACAGATTGTTGTGATACTGCAGGTCCCAGCTCCACAGAATCCCTGGGTGGGTTGGGATCATCCAGTGCCACACCCTGCCATGGGCAGGGACACCTCCCATTGTCCCAGGTTGGTCCAAACCCTGTCCAGCCTGGCCTTGGACATTTCCAGGGATCCAGGGGCAGCCACAGCTGCTCTGGGCACCCTGTGCCAGGGCCTGCCCACCCTCCCAGGGAAGAAGTTATTCCCAATATCCCACCTAAATCCCATCCAGCCCTGCCCTCTGGCAGTGGGAAGCCATTCCCTGTGTCCTGTCATTCCATCCCTTGTCCAGAGTCCCTCTCCAGCTCTGGTTTCCCAAAGTGCTGCTGGCACACCAATCAGGAATGGATAATCATCAAGTACCATCCCACACAGACATTATTTTGTGAATAAAAGAAATCAAAATAGGCCTGATGCCCAGGTCTTCAACTCTCTTTAACAAGAGCTCAGGATTTGAGCTCAAATGCTGTTCCTCCTGTTAGCAGTGCCCTAAAGTGGGAGAGCATTTCAGCAGAGGCTCCTTTGGGAACAAGGGAAGGGTGTCCTCCTCTCTGTGTAGTCACTTGGCAAAGACTCAGTGAAAATTCTGCTCAGGAAGCCCAAACAGGCCATAAAAAGTTGCAGTTTCCCTGTCAGGTTTTGCTAGACTGCCATCAGATTTAAAAGGAAAAGAGAAAACTTTTTGACTAAAATTGAACCCACCCTTTGGATTATGTCAAACCCAAAGATCCAATCCGAATGTCTCAACCAATGTTTCATTTGCCATTTACGTTGCTGGTACTTCCTCATTTGTTTGAATTCCCTTCCCATACACTGAAAATTATAATTGTTACTCTGACTTTTCCCCTTAAAGTCTCTTGTGGCCCCCAGTTTTAGCAGCCACTGGCATAGAAGTGAAAAGCTAAAGCTGTAGTAGGTGTTGCAGAGCAGTTCTCAGGCACAGCAGCCTGTGCCTTCCTCCTCTGCTGAAGGTGTGTATTTAACCTTTAGATGACCTTGTATTTATCTAAATATATACTGCCCTGGCTATTCATTTTCCTACATTGCCAAATCCTTTAATCCTGGCTCAAAGCTCTAATAGTGCCTTGCTACATCTGTTGAGATTAACTCTTGGACTAAACTAATTTATTTATACAAAAACATGGAAAACTTCCCATGGGAGGAGAAGCAGCTCTTAAGTGGGTGGGAATGAGGCACAAGATGTGGGTTATAACCCTGACAAGGATCTCCTGGGGTTCTTCTTGCAAGAAAAGTTGGAATAGGTAAGTGAGAAAATGTAATTAATTTCTAGCAGTGAGTTAACACTAGGGAGCCAGCACAATTCTTTGCCCCTAAAAAGTCCATTGTGATTATTGGTGTGAACACAGCAAAAGTGATACATGGACAGCAGGTAGAATGTTTGATTTGGGAAAGTTCTGGGATATCTGGAAGCAGTGACATAACCATCCAGGGTCCTTCATTTCTGAATTCCTGGTTAGTGTGTTGTACAGTGCATGCAGAAGCAGGAGAAATATTGTGCTAACAGTCAAAGGCAAAAGAGTTTTGATTCCATGTCCATCATTTGACTGGATGTCCAACAGTGTGGGATCTGGGGTAGGATTTAGATCCAGATTTAGATGATTATTGGAAGGTTGAGGTCTCAGGACTTCAGATTTCTTTACACATCTCAGGCACAGACAATGTGGGCAATTACTGAGAATGAAAGAAACTTCATCACTCCAGCTGTGGAGTTTCCCAGATGATTTCTGTGTGGTGGGCTGAGACTTTCCCTGGATCTGTGCATTTTTCCTAATTTGATAATTGCCTCCTGTATCTGTCACGTGGGAAGTGTCCAGCAGAGACTCCCAGCTCCAGGAAGTGTTAAAGCTGGAGCTGTTCAGCCTGGGGAAGAGAAGAGAGGGTTGTGCAGAGAGGTCAGAGCACCTTCCAGTGTCTGGAGGGGCTGCAAGGAGGGTGGAGAGGGACTTTGCATCAGGAGCTGGAGTGACTGGACAAGTCATTATGGGACCAAATTGTTTGATGAATCCACCTGGGGGAATGGTTCAAAATGAAAAAAGGGAAATTTGGGTTGGATATAAGGAAGAAATTCTTCCCTATGAGGGTGGGCAGGCCCTGGCACAGGGTGCCCAGAGCAGCTGTGGTTGCTCCTGGATCCCTGGCAGCGTCCAAGACCAGGTTGGATGGGGCTTGGAGCAACCTGGGATAGTGGAAGGTGTCCCTAAGGTCCCTTCCAACCCAAACCATTCTGGGATTCCATGATTGAAGTCCATGAAGTGTATTTTGTTCAAGTACCAGCACTTCTGTGTCGTTGTCATTCAGCCTGTTCCCAGCAGAGCAGGTCCCTGAGCCATGAGCTGCTGCAGGAAGGGTCTCAGGATGTGATGCTGCTGTTCATGCTCATTTTCTCGTGTTAATTGGCTCATTTCTGTCTGTGAACTGCACAGAAATCCCCGCTGTGCTCCATAACTCCAGGATTCCATGTCCTTGCAGACCTCCCAGCTGAGGGAGTGGCTGGTGCAGCCAAACCTTGTGATGGGTTTGAGGTGGGTTCTGTGAGTGACTTGTGATGCCCAGGCCAGTCCCAGTTCCAGGGAACCCCAGCTCAGAGCCCGAGTTCTGCTGGCCCAGAGTGCTGCTCCTGCAGGTTCTGCCCTGAGCTCTCAGAGTCTTAAAACAATCGTGTTTGATGTGTGTGGCATTCAGAGTGATGGGGGACAGCTTGTCCTTGTGCTTGGGCAGAAAGAACACTGCCCTGCTGCATGCTGGGGTGTGGGAGGGGAAGGTGTCTGCTCTCATGACTGTTGCTTACTTTGGGGAATTTGGAATAACTTCAGTCTGGAATGTTTGCCAGGACACCCCACACATGGCACTGCCACTGAACTGCTGGGAGGTTGGTGGGTGAAAATCAACTTGGAGAAGGAAGGAGATCAATCTTTTTCCATGGAGACAAAAGGGAATTGTGGAAGATGAATTAATAGAGGAGAGACTGTCTGCCAGGCTTGGTGCTGACTGCCCTGTGCCTCCAGAGGATTTCATGGATGTGCCAACATGACTGGCACAGTCCTGGCTGAGCTTGGAGCCCATGCTCTGGCTCTTTGCCTCGTGTTCCTGTGGTGTTTGAGCAGCCTGGGGCTGCCTGCAGTGACTTGGTGCTTCCAGCTGTCCCAGTCACAGCCGGGCACAGGACAGGGAATCCTGCCCTGCCTACAGGGAATCCTGCCCTGCCTTAGGTGAGGAGTCTGGGTAGGGTGGTGGTGCCTGATTTGCATCTCACAGTACAGGAGCTGTGCAGGCAGAGGAGCACGGAGAAAAGGTATGGAAAGATGGACCAAGGATTAAAGTTACCAATGCTCTGCTCTGGTTTGACTTTCACCTGGGATGAGAGTGAGAAGGAAGATGCTGGGAAATAAGAGAGAAGGTGGGAATGCAGAGAAGTGCCAAACTCCTCTCTGGTCACAGCTTAGCCTGAATCCTTGAACAGGGAAAGGGAAATAATTTCACTTCTCCCCAGATACAGTGGCCCTTGAGTGGCATGGGAATGTCTGCAGGCACATCCTACTCCAAGAAAACATTAGGATCCTTCCCATAGCCTTTAACCCTTATTCTGGCTTAGAGAGACTCTCCAGCATTTCTGCCTTTGAGGGGCTGCAGGGAGAAATGCTGAGTTAAAGGTCAATGCAGGGACACTGCAAATTAACATTTAAAGTTAATCACTGCAGGACCTTGCAGTGCCTTGGGCTCTCAGCTTGTTCTCTCTCGGGGTGCTGGCAGCAGAGCAGAACCTGCAGCTGTCAGTGTTTTGACTGCTGGTCATTCGATGCTGGATAATGTTGGGGAGCATCAGGCAAGGGGAGTTGAGGGAGATGTTGGTAGAGCAGTTCAGATCATAACACTCAATTTCGTCTTTCTGTTTTACTCCAGGTTGGATTCTTTCCCAGTGAATGTGTTGAACTCATCAACGACAAAGTCCCTCAGTCTGTGACCAATTCGGTGCCAAAACCAGGTGTGTAAATCAGTTTTTTTTGATGCAGTGAACTGGACTGGAGTTCTCTTTGTGTGTTCCATATTTAATACCTCCTTCACATGTGTCATGAGTGTTGATCATCCCCTGCACATCCTCATTCCCTTCTCTGTGTGTTGATCACCCCCACGTTGCCTCTCTCTGGGGAGTTCCCACTGTTGAGTGTCTTTCACTTGCTGTACAGACATGGATCTGTGTCCACCTCCTGCCTGGCTTGAAGGATTTTAAGCTTGTAAGAATTTTAAGATACTTTGAGCAGTCTGTAATGAGAGATTCCATGAAACATCCCAGTTCTGGGTGGTCAGGGAGTGTTGCATGTCAGGATTTTCTATACAGAACATAGATGAGCAGGAATGTTGGTGCTGATCAGATGGAATAGATCACCTTGGTACTGGAAGGTCCTCTCTGAGAATGGATGGAGGGAGTTGGATGTAACAGAATTGGAATGCTGATGTGCTCTGGGTACATGGCTCCATCTGCTTCCTCCTGCCTTCAGGACAGTTCTATATTGTAGGAAAAACAGACAAATTAATCCAAAGTTCTGCTGAGAGAGGGAAAAACAGAGAATGGGATTTTGGATCTGAATCTGCTGTCAACCTTCCCATCCCTTCAGTGTGCTCTGGAAGTGATTTATTTGCATCAGGTGTTCTGGCATAACTGACATCTCTGCAAAATTTACTGGGGAAGCTGAAATTTTTAAAAAATACCTCTATATTCATATAGATAAAGATATTTCTGTGTATCTTTAGTATTGAGAAGAAGTCTGGATGGGCTGTTCTTCCTTAAGATGTTAAGCAGCTGGGAAGTGGAGTTGGTGTTCAACTGCTATTCTTTTCATCCCTCTTCTCTATTTTAATGATGTTCCTTATCTTGGCAGATTGCTGACTTGATACTTTAAAACAAATAGATGTGATTCAAAAGCTTGGCTTTTACCAAAGGAAACAACAGCATTTATCATCTCAGAGCTTGTGAGTTTGGTGGAAAGTCATGGATAACCCAAGCTGTGAGTGCTCTGCAGGGATCTGTGTGCTTTGGAGAGCTGGCAGGGCAGGGCAGGGCTGTCCTCAGCCTGTGACATCCCTGGGAATATGCATTTGGTGGAATCAGTGGATGAGCATTCCCTGCATCCAGGACCTGCCTGTGCCCAGTCACTGCTCCATCAGCTAAAGCAGGAAAGGCAACTTCCAGCCTAAACACAAGCAAATGTTTCTTGTTAACCATGGCTCGGGCAGTTCAGTGTCCTGAGCTGCTGGGGAGCAGTGCCTTGCTCTGCTGTAGGGGCAGATGGTGGAGCTGAAGGGATGCAGAGATTCCTTTTGGCTTTAACAACACGCTGGGGGAGGCATTTCCTCTCAGCCCTGGGAAGTGTTTGGTGTGAAGTTGACACCACAAGCCCACATCCCATGGAAAGTGATAAGCTGGAAGATATTGCCAAGTCACAAGGGTGTCCCCTGACCTTCCCTGAGGGTTGTTCTGTGGTACATTAAAGGTGGGTCCAATAAAAGGCTCCTCGAGGAGAGCACTAATGAGCTTCGAGGTGTAAGGAGTGGTGCAGCTGATTCTGCCATCCTGCCCCTCCTCTGCACTCAGCATTCCTGGTGCCACTCCTTTGGTGCCCTGTTTGTGCACCTTGAGAAGTGACAGGAGTCTGGGAGTCCTTCCTTGGGCACTACAAAAGCTGGTGGGAGTGGGCAGGAGTCAGGGAGGAGGTTCCTGTGGTTAGGGAATGTTGGATGGGTGCTGGAGGGCTCCAGGAACTCTGGCTGTGTGAGATGGGTGAGAGGAGGAAGGGAGGAAAGAATTCCACTTCCAGGATGTGCCAGCATAGCCCAGGGGGATGGCACAGGGCAGGACTGAGGTGCTGGAGCACCCTGGGTGCTGCCAAATGGGAAACTGGATCTCCCCAAGGGCATCCTGCAGGGCTCACTGGGAATGGCACTGCCAGGATAATGCACTTTCCTCACCCATATTCCTCCATTTCGTGTTTTCCAGTCCATGCCTTATACACACAGGGTGTTTCTCATGCACTTAAATACCCACATTAATTACTTTTCTCTCTCTACCTGTATTTAAAACATTAGTTTGGCTTTCCACAGGGAACGAAGACTTTCCTAAAAGTCTCATCTGGAGCTGTTGTCCTCACTTGACATCAGCAGGGTATTTCATCTTGAATTAATGTGAAGTTTTAGATTTGGCCTTGATGAGCTGCACTTCTCAACAGGCCAACTTTAATTTCTTTAATCAAAATACAATGTGTGGAGCATCCAGGATATTGTGTATGTGCAGAGTAAAGCTCTTTGCCACGAAGGAATTTCCAAATGCAGAACTCCTCGTGCTGCTTAATTGTCCCTGGATATGGCTGGGCTGAGGAACCTAATGAAAAGCAGATGGAAAGCAGGGAACTTCCTGCCCTGGGTTTCTGTTATGATTTATAATTAGAGGGTTTGATGTGCACAAGGGATGGGGACAGCATTTTAATGGAGCCATGAAATATTGCAGTGGTCTCTAATGCAGAGCAGTGAGTGCAGTTCCATGAAGATGAAACACAGGGAGGGGCAGAGCAGGGTTGGGATTGAGGGCAAACTCTGCTTTTGGAAACAATATTTTCATGGACTGTGGCAGGACATGCTTTGTACCAGTGGTGATGGAGCCAAGGCCTGGGATAAGGGATGGAAAAACTGGCCTTTTTATTCAGTTCTGAGCAGGCAGAGTGATAGGAAAGAATGTCAGTTTTGCCCCAAGTCACCTCAAATATATTTGACAATGAAGTTTGGAGTCAGGAGGTTTTGGAAAGGTACCTGTTGAAAGGTATTTTCCCTCCTGTGTTGGACTAAGCCTGTGCCCTCTTTTTTTTCATGTTCAGTCCTGTAAGAAGATGCTTTTTTTTTCCAGCTGGGGTGCATATGCTTTTCTGACTGTTTCTATTTATGTAAAAAACCTTGTGAAGGAAGGTTCTGTGGGCTCATCAAATCCCACATTTCTTGAGCATTTTCCTTTTCTCTAAATTCTCCCAGTAGTCTTAGTGAGATACAATATTCTAATGATAATTTTTTAGCCTAAAATATTGTATTGAATTGATATCTAATATTTCATAGTTAATATTATCAATTTATCTGAATTTCAGTGCCAGAATAGGTGGAATTAGCTCATATTCATGAGGATTTTTAGAGATTAAGGAAAAAGGCTGCATTTGAATTTCAGATACTGAGAGAGAAGTGAATCTTTGCAATGTTCAGTGCTGCTCAGAAGGAAAGGTGTGAATATCTGCTCTGGATTTTCCTTCTAAGTGAACATTTGGGAAGTGCCTGTACATTGTGGCTGTGCTGACTCTTCTCATTCTCCTCTGTCCATCTCTTTTTTTGGGAACAGTGTGTTTATGGCCATGTGTTCATGTTGTCCCCACTCATCAGTCACAGGCAGTGTCTCTCTCTTTCAGCCCCTTCTTCCTCATAATTCTGGATATTCATAGTTTAGCAGTATTTTAACCCACATCTCACACCTTACCTTGTACCTGCAGTTTGTTTTTGTCTTTTCCTAACAAGCAGCATCTTCCTGTGACCCAACTTCACTGCAGTGGCCTTGGCAGGGTCATTTTGGGGAAGGTTTTAGGTTTGGTCTTTGCTGGGGAGGAGCTGCTTTCAGTGGGAAACACAGAATTAAGCTGCAGTTTGCAGGGGGACAATTAGAGCTGAAGAGAAGAAATGGGGGATAAGAAGGTAATGTTTCACTTTTTGTTCCTGCCTCCAAAATAAGCATTTTTAGTGCCTCAGGGGTCGTTCTCACCAGTTCCTCATTTAGGACAAAGAATTAATAACCCAGCTCTGCCCAACTTTATGGAGGAGTTTTCAAATTTCTGTCTCATCCATTTAATTGAGATTTGACAGGTGAAGGTGCTCTTATGATACACAACATTAAAAGGAGCCCTGTCAGTATTACAAGCTGATGTGAATGACTAATTTTCTTTTTAAAACATCAATAGCAGATTGATCTGGGTCAGCACACCCAATAGAAATAATCCACTGAATTTCAGAAGGATTGAAATTTAACTCTGGGTCAGGCAACAGGCTCTGCCCTGATCTCCTGCAGGCTCTGCTCAGTGCTGGAGGAATTAATTTTAATGGCAAAAATGCAAATTGACACACATACACTGAGTTAGAGCTGTTGCAATCACAAGGCCACGCCTGGTTTGAAACAGGCTCATTTCTAATCCCTGGATAAAAAAGATTGTGGTCAGTTTTTCATTTTAATAAAAATCAAGAAGAACAAAGTGCAAATAGAGCTTAAATTCTGCAGATGCCTGGGCTGAGCAGCCATTTGACACTGATTAGAGCATCATGTCTTAATTAGTGCTTTTATAAAGAAAACAGGGGAAGTGAGAGTGTACATAATTAGTACCAGTCTTGTTAATCTTAAGTAAACAAAGCAGTTGTTTGGTGTGCCATGCCACTGTCTCATTAAAGCTGAATGAAGTGGAAACGTGCTGAGCCAGGGCAGGGATCCATTTGCAGGGGGAGCAGAGAGGGGATGAGCACCCAGAGGGGGCAGGAGCTGCCCTGCCAGGCCTCGGGACCAAAATCCTGCAGGGAATCCTGATCCCTTGGCTCCTGCTGGCCTGGGCAGAGCTGGGCATGGACACGGGGATTGCAGGAGGAAAGGCCACCAGTGGGAGTGTGGCAACTCCTTCAGCAGAGTCCGTGTCCGTGTCTGTGAGTCCCAGGCTCTGAAAGCCACGGGGATTCTGCCAGCAGAGACTCCAGCAGGTCCATGCCAGCCTGCTGGTGGAATTGTTGGGCTGGAAAAGTCCCACCGTTCCCCAGCACTGCCACGTTCACTTTCAGGCCGTGTCCCCAAGTGCCACATCCCCTGCTCCTGCACCCTTCCATCCGGAGCACAGGCACAGGCTGAGGCACAGCTGGGCCTGCCTCCTCTGCAGGTCATGGTTCTCAGGAAGGTCACAGCACCAAAACACAGCTCTGAGACAATTACTCTGCTTTTTGTGTAAGAGCAGCTTCTGCTTTAGCACAGTGGAAAGCAGGGAAATTCAAAATATAACAAAATCCAATATGTAACAAGCCCTGTGCTGTTGGGCAGGACAGGGATGCCCCTTATGCTGAAAGGTCAAACATGCAAAATATTGGGATTTTTTGAGCTGGGACACAGGGTGGGAATTCCTGGATCCTACTGAATTTCTCAAGGGTTTAGCACCAGACAGCCTGAAGGATTGGGCGTGTTGTGTTGTGCTGTTCATAGCCCAGCTGAGCTTTGTGTGAAATGAGCCCATTTTCAGTGGGAACATGTTTTAACCAGCTGCTTTTTGCTTTTTCCCATTTTTTTATGTCTGCCTTCCCAGTCTCCCCTGCCCATGGAGCCCATCCAGTGTCCTGGAGCTGCTTCCCTCCTTGTACGTTTTCACTCATTCCTTTGTCCTCCTTTCATTCTGGCCTCGTTTCTCTGTTTCCTTTTTCTTTCCTTCTTCTTCTGTACATGCAGATCAGTAGCACTGATGCCCTGAAGGATATTTAGGGAAACCAAAACAAACCTGTGTTCTAGGGTGCTTTTTTAAAAGATATTTGGACTTAAAATAATACTGCAGGGAAAGAACAAAGCTGGTTATAGCTCTTTTCTGGGAGTGATAGAATAATTTTGAACCCATAAAAAGATTGAAAAGATTAAAAAGAAAGAAATTAAGTGCCAGATGACCAAGTATAAATGTCAGTGTGAAGGAAAGAGAAGGTAAAAATGCCTGATGGGGAGGAATTAAACATAGTTCTAACAAGTTTGTTAGAACATGACAACCTTCAGAAGCCAAAATTCCTTTTTTATTTTTTTTTTTTACTGAGAGAATGATGTTTGTGCTTAACATCTGACAATGCCCAAAGTGAACTTGTGGCTTGTTTATTCAGGGTCCTGCTTCACATTGCCATGGTCTTTTTTCAATGCTGCTGGTGCTGGTCTAAACCTCACAGCAATAACCTGGTGTCAGTAAAACTTGAGACTGGTCATGTGGATTTATCATTTTTTACAGCAAATGTCTCACTTGCACAAATCAGCTCCCCCTGAAAGGTGGATATACAAATACTGTAAAGAGATAATTATAAAATCTACAATATTCATGTATATTTACACAGACAAATCCTTTACCCACACACCCACTGCCAGCTGCTGGCACAGACACTGCTGGTGTCCCTGGAATGTGGGGAAGTGCTTCCCATTCCCAGGACTCCCTCCAGAAGGACAGAAAACCTGTTCCTGGTGTGAAGATTTGATTTTCTGAGCACCTTCCTGAGCATGTGCCAACATGATCAGATCCCTCCAGGCAGAAGGAGACTCCAGAGGGGGAGAACAGGGTTTGTATTTGGGATATATCATGGAGGGTGAGGTGAGGCTTCTTCCACTGCACACATCCAAACCCACAGGAGCCAGGGAATATTGAAACTGGGAGGAAGGTTTTAAGAATGAGGGCAGAATTTATTGCTATGACTGGCCATGTCCACTGATAAATGATGCGACAGAAAATTTGGGAGGAATCAGAAAAGTGAATCTTGTAAGATCCAGGGAGTTCCCTTTGGGTACACAAATATGGAGAAAAGATTTTTCTTAATATTTTTCCATTTGTAGAGTCAAGTTCCTTGGATCCCTGAGCCCTTCAGAGATGCAGTTCCTGCCAAGGATCAGCAGCAGTTAAATTCAGATAACACAGGCAGGCTTTAGCCTGTCTATTTTTTCAGGCAGGCTTTTTTGTTAGGTTTCTAACACAAAAACAAGGGATGGCCACATTTCTGCTTATTTAATGTGAGTGGTCAGTGTTGAGTCCCCTTCCTCTCTCAGCTGTGAGAAGGAAGATTCTGACAGCAGAACAGCTCCAATATTTCTGCTCAGAGCTATGAGGCTTATTAGTGGTTCTGCTTGTTTTTCCTGTGAAATTAATTCCTTGTGACAGCTCTGTCCTTTGTGAGTCATGGAATTGCCACAGAGATGGGAAACTTGGCTGTGGCTGCTCCGAGAGCACCACTGGAGAGCTGGGGAGCCACATCCTCCCGTGGCTGAGCACTCCTAGGCTCTGGGGCTGGTTTAGGATATTCCTGTGTCCCACAGATCATGGCTGCATGACTTCTGCTGCCAGGAATTTAGAAATAGCTGTGTTTTTTAAGTGTGGTGGATTTGAGGTCCTGTTCAGGTTTTGCTGCTGGAAAGGGGAAGTTCCTTTCTGGGCTCACAGAAATTCTTTTTTGGACTCAGATGAACGAGCTGAGCTCTGGACAGGGAGGCAGGGGCTGGAAGGGGGTTTTGTAATTGGGACAAAGTGCCCCTGACCACAAGCCCAAAATCTTTGGCCTCCCAGCCACAGCAAAGGCTGTTCCTGTGTGAGCTGTGCTGTGTTAAACATCTCTCATTTCTCCTCTAGCATGTGCCAACCTAAACTGACATCTATTTTACAGAATTTTTAATACTCTTTTTACAGTGACAGCTCTGTGTAAGGTGGTCTGTGCACAGCATCTCAGAGTCCCAGACTGGTTTGGGTTGGAAGGGAGCCTAAAGATCATCTGGTTCCACCCCGTGTGCAGGGACTGGAATTGGCCATTGGCCTGCACACACTGTGCTCACTCCTGGGCCAGCTCTGAGCCCAGTTGTTCAGGCACCAGCAGCATCCACTCCATCCACAGCAGCTCACAGCAGCAGTTTTCCAGGGATTTGGGTGTTCACTCAGCTTAGTCCAGCTCACCTCATGGATTTTGCTGCTCACGCTGTGAGCTCAGTGGATCCCCTCCCTCCCACTCCATTTTGCACACAGACATTGCTGGGGAAGAACAATTCAGGAACAGCCCAGAGAAGCCCCAGCTCAGCATGCTCAGCACTGAACTCTGGATTTCTCCAGCTCTGTCTCTCTAATTCCTGTCTCTCCACATTGAATTGTTGGTCTCCTGCAGTCCCTCCAGGAGATATTTTAACTTTATCCTTTGTCTTGCCCTCTGTCTGTCCCTCTGCCCCCTGCCCTGCCCCTGATTATCAGACTTGGAGATGGATAATGTAAAACCAGGCTCTGCATTTGTTACCGAGGCTCTGAACCAGTCCTGAGCTCAGGTAGAGCCTGTTCTGTGCCATCCTAACCATGTCTGACCCTGTCTGTGATAGCAATAACCACTCACTGACCCTGCTTGCTGGCAGAACCTGGCTGTAGTGTCATAAACAGTGAAATAGAGAATTAGTAATTTTTTTACATATTAAAACCTATTGGGTGTAGAAAAGCCAGTGCCTGGTTCTGAGAATCCACCTTCTCAAGGGCAGATTTTCTGCAAGTGATTTCCAGACACAGTGAGTGAATCCAAATCTTCAGGTGATGCTCAGCACACCTGGGCCTTGCCTTGTGCACACTCTGCAGTATCAGCAGCCATGTGGGTGGTAATCTGTGTATCAGAAATCAGCTTCTTCCCCCCCCCCCCCCCCAGCTGCTGCCTCTCTAAATATAAAATGTTCTTCTTTTCCCAGCCTTTCAATTTGAGCCTCCCTATCCGAAGGGTTTGCCAAACCCTCTGTGGCCACACTTTAGAGGGAAGAGCTTGCTTGAATAAGAGAAGGAAGAAATGTGGTTAAATATAAAGTTTTATGGCAATGGAAACGACCCTCCTGTGTGCCCAGTGCACAGTGAGAGTAGAAAACCACTGTGTTGTGTTGTCATTGCCATGACAACGTGGCTGTCACTGTCAGAACTGGTATTAGATGAAATTAATGTGTTTCAGTGGAACTGAGGAGCTGAGATGTGTCCCTGGTACATTTTATGTAATTAAACATTTAATCCTCAGTTATTGAGAGGTATTTGACAACAAACATTTCAATTGATTTGCTTGTTTTGTTAAATCATACCTGGACTTTGTTTCCCTGGATCTCCTAAGTGCTTGGGAAGAGAGACTCAGTGAGATTTTAGGAGAGGCAGAGCAGCAATGTGTGGGAGCTTTATTTCTAGGCAGGCCTTTGGCACCAAGGCACATTGGCAGAGTTCTTGCACAGGCTTCAGACAATGTTGTCCCCCATGTCCCTCTGTTTCACCCAGTCCCTTGGGATTTGGGTTGAACTGTACCTTCCTAGAGGTCATCCCAAGCTATTCCTTGCATTAAACAAACAGGTTATTATTGGATATTTGATATCAAAGCAATGCTGATAAATACAGCCAGTCAGAGCTCATTTGAGTCTTGCTATCCACAAAACCATGGAATCGTGGAATACCCTGAGCTGCACCCACAAGGATCAGCCAGTTCTACCCCTGGTGCATCACAGACACCCCAGACTCCCACCCAGTGCCTGAAAGCATTGTTCAAATGCTCCTGGAGCTCTGGCAGCCCTGGGGCTGTGCCCATTCCAGGGGGAGGAAGAATCTTTTCCTGATACCCAACAGTGCTGGTAGAACATTTCAGTAATGAAGGAGCCACTGCTTGTGCAGTTCAGTGACTGAAGTGCTTGGGAAGTGCCAGGCATCTTCTAATTGTATTTGAACTGATTGCAAAGCTTCTTGTGGTTTAGGTGTAAAGCTCTGCCTCTGCTGCAGTCCTTGTCTGGATACCTGTTGTACCTTCTCTGGTCACCAAAGGAGGATTTCTTTTTAAACTAGGCTTTGGGGCTTTATTTCACTACCATCAGAAGTCCTGGATGCTTGCTTTGAAAAAAATAGTAGTGTTTTGTTGGTAGTTTGGCTCTTGGATACATTAGGAATGTCAAACTTCACCTTCTGTAAATGTGTTGCTTTGCTGGATTTCAGTGCAGTGAGCTCTGGAAAGTGCTTATTTACCCTGAATTGCTCCAGTAATTACCTGGTTTTAGGAGAAGGGGATTTATTGCAGGGACTGCCCAGGACTATAGGACTGTTTAGTCTTTTTAGGTCTTGAAATTCATAGTGCAGACCAGAACTGCAGCAGCATTTTCCTGAGTTTTTCATTTCCTTGGAGTCTTCTTCTCTTTGCTATCCTTCCCTTGTTTTAAGTGATTAGTCTTTTGTTCCTTCCCATTTTTTGGCAGAAATAGAAGGGGATGAGAGCTGTGGGCTGATCTGCGGAAGTTCTGCTAAATACAGAATTCATCTGGTCCTCTCTGAAATTTGCATCATAAAATCTGTGATTCTGCTGGAAAAGTAGGAGTTGTAGAGAACAGCTCCCTGAGCCTGTGTGCTGGGAACAGACATGGCAAAAATTCTATGTTCCCTGGGCAAGCAGGGATGGGATGTAGGAGCATCCCAAAGCAGCAGCAGCATCTGTCCTTCCTGGGATGAAGAGTCATTCACAGCCCCCTCTGGGGGACTGGATTTGGAGACAGTCCCACTGTGCTTCAGCCAGCCAGGCAGCACCAAGTGTGGTGTTCTGCTTTTCCAGCAGTAGTTTAAGAATAAAGGAACCAGCAGGGCTCTGGATCTGGGTCTGCTGCTCCTCTCCCCCTTCCCCTACAGGGCACAGGATGCCCTTGGCATTCCATGGAAGTGCAGCATTCCCAGGACTGGCTGTGCAGCTGAAGCTGTGAATGATCTTTTCAATGTCCCATCTCCCTTTTGCAAGGGGGCAGGGTTTGGATGTTCCTCTAGACCTGCATGAAAATCCACTAAGGAGTCTCCATAATGTCCCATGGTAAGAGCTGCAGGCACACAGGATGGCAGGGAATGGCAGGGAGTTCTTCACCAAACTGGGATGAGCAGTGGTTTTAAAAGGAGCAGTTTTAGAGTTAAAAAGTGTCAGATATTCTTTCTGCACCCTCTGCCTATGGACACGTGTTTTTATTTGTAACTTGCTTTTGCCTTCAGTGGCAAATCTGAAACACTTTTTTTGTCTAACTTAACAAAATCTCTAAATCTTGGCTAACAAGACGAGCAGAAATTGTATTTCTCAAAGTTCCTAAGGATGCAGAACATTAGGGAGTCAGTGTATGTTTTCTTCCTTTGTAATGCTTTAATCCTTGAACAGTGCAGGTGTTTCTGACAGTGGCAGTGAGACCCAGGAGTGCACTTTGGCAGTGCTTTATGAGCACCCCTGGCTGTTCCTCACCCCCACACTGAGGAGTTTTAGGTGATGGTGATGCAGTATTTGCAGTGAGAACAAATCCATGTTTCTGTGACATTTCCTGGGTGCTATGGAAACTGTCTGGGTGGTTCTCAGGAAGTTGTGAGTGAGTTGGTTGACATTTTCTTCAAGAGGCCTGGACTTGAAAGCCTGGAGTGGAAGAGCAGGATTTGGGGATTAGTGCTGTGCCTGGAGGGCCCAGGGGAAGCTGGGGCAGGGGCAGAGCAGCAGGAGCAGGGCAGGAGATCCATCCTTTGGAGAGAAGCTGGGCTGAAACAAAGGGGACCTGCAGGCTCAGGCACCCAGGGGCAAGAAGAAGCAGCCCTTGGTTCTGCTGTTTCATTCGTGTATTTTTTTCTTTTTTAGCTGAACTCAAAGAGAGTTTTCTGATCTGTGAAAGCCCTACTTGAGCCCTCCTAGCCCCGAGGGGAGGGATCCTGTGTCCCCTCAGAACGTGCCATGAGTTCAGAGCCAGTGATCCCAGGACAGCTGGTGGACACCAGTGATGTCCTGTGGGACCATCAGCTGCAGGCTGAGCCTGAGGTTGCTCTGGGGACCTTCTGCCTGCTCTGAACAATCCCAGTAAGGCACAGGTGGAGGTGTCAGTGAATGAGCCCCTATGACCAGCCCCCATGTTTGCATTCAGGATTTTCCCTGGAATAGCTGAGCCTCCTGAAGTATGGAAAAGATCCCACACCGAGCTGGCACAAAAAACCCCATCCCTGCCCACCCCAAACCCCTGTCAGGGTCCAGGCTCCTGGCCTAGGAGCCCTTCAGCTGCTTAGGGGAGCAGCAGAGCTCTGCCAGTTGAGGAGCATCCCGTGCTCCATCCCAGCATCTCCTGCATCCCCACGGGGAGGCACTGCTGGTGTAATTACAGTGCTGGAAATCAGCCTCGGGCACAGGGAATGCCTGGAACACCGGCAGAGGGAAGAGCCACATTAATTCCTGTGTTCCCTACAGTGCAGTTTCTCCTTGTGTGTGGTCACCAAGGCTTTGGGAAGAAGCTGAGCCCATAAACAGCAGCCTCAGGTATCTCACATTTTGACAGGTAATTTTGTGATGAGCTGTGGCCTTGTTTCCTGGGGAATTTTAATTGGAAAAGGAAAGGAACAAGCGTGGTGGATCTGTGCACAGTCTGTACACATCAGTTCATGAATAATTACACAAATCTGTGTTCAGTGCAGGTAAGAAAGAGCTGTGTTAAAGTTTGTTATGGGAACATTCCTGGTGTTGGAGAGGCTGGATCCCTCCAAATGGGCGGAGTAGTGTGAAGCACAGCAGTGAAACTTGGCTGAGTGCAGGGTGTTGGAGGCACCAGTGTGCTTTAATGAGGCCACTTTCCTTTTCACTTGTTCTGTGCTACTTTCTCACTCTGCCTGCTCTCCACTTACTCAGGTTGGGGGGGCTGTTATTTTTAAACAAGATGTTTTTCCTTTTCTCACGAGCTCTGTCAAAATGGGACTTAACTCTAATAATAGTTGGCTTGAGCAAAATTCTGCAGTTATGTTAAAAGCTCTGAAATCATGGCAAGAGGGAGTTTGTTCTGCTCTGCTATTCCTCTTCTTTTCTCCTGAATAATTCTGTAAATTAGTGTGGGAGCCAGATTGCAGCTTGGAAATACTTCAGGCAGCTTTAACCATAGATGATGGCACAAAGCTCTGATCTGTTCCTGGCCTAAGGATTTATCAAGGATCATGCCAGTGCACAGCTCAACTCTCCCATTAAAGCATGGTCCTGGGAAGTTCACACAGGCTGAGCAGCTACACCACCACCTCTCTGTGCACAAAGACTTCATAAATGGAATGGTTGCAAGCCGTGCCAGACCATGGCTCCATCAGTCAGAAGCTCAGTCCCACATGGTACCGCTGTGCCCAGAGCAGCTGGGGCTGCCCCTGGATCCCTGGAAGTGTCCAAGGCCAGTTTGGACGGGGCTTGGAGCAACCTGGGACAGTGGAAGGTGTCCCTGCCCATGGCAGGGGTGGCACTGGGTGAGCCTTAAGGTCTTTTCCAACCCATTCTGGGATTTGATGATCCCATACTCAGTGACATGAGATACCTGGATGTCAAACCTGGTTGCTGTCAGCTTTGAATCGAATCCAGTCATTTTAAGGCATTCCATGCCATGATGTGCTGCTCTGTTGTCTTTTTTAATGCCCCAGTCTGCTTTCATCTATAGTTTCTCAGCAACACCCCTTATTTTTAAAGGGGTTTTTGTTTATTTGTGGTGTGTGTGGTGGGGTGTGTGTGTGTGTGTGTGTGTTTTGGGAGCAGCTGACTGCAGGATAAATCCAGCTGAGTAAGAAGCAGCATTGGAAAATCCTGCCTGTCCAACTCCTAATGATGGCTTGGACCTCCTTCAGTGGTCACATTTGCAAAACCAGAAAGTGGAAGAAGCTACAGGCTGCACTAATAACATTCTTTGAGTTGCTTTGCCTTCCCAGTTCTTCTGTCTGAAATAAGTTTTGGAGGGTAGGGTGGACTTCAGGACTGAATTTGTAACAGGCACACGGGTGCCCTTTTTTCTGTGATTTCAAATGCTTGGGCTTCTTTGCTGCATTTAAAAGATACTCATTATCTGCCTCCACTGCTCCATGGCAAGCTGACCAACTCCTCGGGAGTGAGGAATGCATCTCTTTCACTTGAATAGTATTAATAATAATAATATTAATAACAATAATATTAATAATAGTAGTAACAACAACAAGAATAATGATAATAGCTTTAAATTTTCTGGCAAAAGAAATTAGAACAGAAAATGAGACTCATGTGATTATTTTATTATTTCCAATTCCAAAGCAGCAAGAAGACTTGGCACTGCTGTTCAGTGCAGTGGAGAGCAGAGACCCCTGTGCAGGTGCAGAGGGTCCCAGGTGCAGAAGAACCACGTCTTGGTTGCTCAGGTTTCATTCCTAAAAGAAAGGCAGCTTGTAAGAAGGATTAATGATTTTCCTTTACAGGAAACAAAGTGCAGAAGATGTGTCATTGTACACAATGTGTAAAATAGCTCCTCAGAGCAGTAATTGCAAAGGTAAAACCCAAGCCTGAAGCTGAGGCAGTTCTGTGTTATTGAGGATGCAGCTGTTACATTCCTGCTCTGATTAGCAAAAATAGGATTGGGCAACCCCCAGCCTTAGTTTGAATGTGGGCACCAGCAAAGGGTGTGAATGGAGCAGTTGGTCACAGCGGGGGTCACCAGCCTTGAAGGAGTCTTCCTAGCCAAGCCTGGCCTACAGTAAAAATTAAAATAAAATTATATAGGGAGCATACAACACATCCTGGCAGCTTTGGGCAGCTCAGTGTTACTGCTCTGAAGTCTTGGATGCTGTTTGGAACTGTATGTGCATTTTGCATGTTAATTAGGAATAGCATTGCTTCTGCTGTATGTGTCTGTGCTGGGATTTTCCCAGCTTTGATCAATGGGTTTGATGGGAAGAACGTTCCCAGAATGGTGATCTGGTACCAGGGAGAAGGGTTTATACTTGGAATTATTCAGAGAGAAATGGATTTAGGAGTTGTGCTTGGCTGCTGAGGTAAACCCTGGTGTAATAGTGTGCTCATTGTCCAGGCCAAACAAGTCCAGCAGTAAATACCAAGTGTAAGGAGTAGCTGAGAACAGGATTATCGGGGATGTGAGTCAGCAAATGATTTTGAAAATAGCACAGACGAGAAAGAAATGAGTTTTCCCCTCCTGCTCATCAAGATGTCTGCAGATAGAGAAGCAAATTCCTCCTTAATCCTTCTGACCCTGAGATTGCCCACCTTTAGCTGGCAATCCCACATTTTAAAGTGGGTGAGAGCAGTTACTGGGATTGATGAACTGGTGTTAATGGGAGAGCTCAGGGTCAAACAGCACAACGGCAGAACTTATCCCTCAAACCTGCAATAAATGCAGGTAAGGTCACAGCTTCACTGGCACTAGGAAAAGCCTTGGCAGAGGCTTCCTGCCCTCCTGGCTCTTCTTCCTGCTCCAGTGCTGGTCGAGGCTGGGCAGGGATGGCAGTGCTGGGGTCAGGTCGAGTCCCAGGGTCTCTGTGCTATGCCCTGGGCTGGAGCCCGGCTGGAACTGGGTCACTGGGAAATGATGCTGTCATTTGGCTTTGCTTCCAAACAGCAGCACTCCCGGAGAGTTTTTAATTGGGTTTGTTTTCCATGATCTGCTCAATGCGAAATAGCCCCTGGGACTGGGAGGGGGCATTGTTCCTGTGGTTACATTAACGGGGACACCGTGGGTGCTGTGCCCAGGGTGTTAGGTGCTGTCCCCTGGGTTCGAGGTGCTGTCCCCTGGATGTGAGATGCTGTCCCCTGGGTTCAAGGTGCTGTCTCCTGGGTGTGAGGTGCGGTTCCCTGGGTATGAGATGCTGTGCCCTGGGTTCAAGGCGCTGTCTCCTGGGTGTGAGGTGCGGTTCCCTGGGCTGTGGGGCCCAGCCTGTGTCCCATCTGCAGGCTGGGACGTGCTTCCATCCGAGCACTCTGGCATGCAAGTGTCTCTCCCTTCCTTCTGGACATGCTAAGACAGATCTTTAGTGTGGACTCAGGGATTTGCAGCGGGAGCAGTGACTGAGGGACAGGGATGATGGCACGGATGTGCCGCTGAGCTCTGTAGACCCTGTGGGATTGGGCTGTGGCCCTCACCGCAGTAGTTTTTGGAGCATGAAGGAGCAAGGAATGAGAAAGTGGATACAGGTGAGCGCAGCTTTCCCGGCCCGCGTGTTTTCCTGGAGGTGCTCCCCGGCTGAGGGGATGGGCACGGGCCCGTGGCGATGGCGGTGGCTCCAGAGCAGCCGTGGGTTATATGGGGCAAAGCCGGCGGTCAGACCTTCACGGAATGCCAGGATGGGTCCGGCTGGAGAGGACCACAGCGGGTCACCAGGTCCCAGCTCCCCGCTCCAGCAGGGCCATCCCAGACCATGGAGCACAGGGTTGTGTCCAGTGGGGGACACTCCACACCCTCTCTGGACAATCTGTTCAGTGCTTGGTCATTGCACATGGAAGTTTCTCCTCGTGTTCAGGTGGAACTTCCCGGGCATCTCTTTCTATTGCTGGGCACCACCGAGCACAGCCTGATTCGTCCTATCAGCACCCGTTTTTAGATTTTTATACTTTTTAGACCTCCCCCAGACGAGGAGCCGCGTGTTGCTCCCCATCGCTCCCTGCCCAGAGGGGGACAGGAGGGTCCGCGGTGCAGGGGCAGCGCCGGAGCGGCTGCGGGAGCCGGGGAAGGAGGGAGGGAGGGAGGGAGGGAGGGGCGGACGGAGGGGGAAGGAAGGAAGGAAGGAAGGAAGGAGGCACCTGCGGAGGAGGAGCCGGGGAGGGGCTTGGCAGAGCCGCCGACGCTGCGAGCAGCCGGCGCATCCCGCGGATCCCGGCGGAGCCGAGCGCAGCCCGGCGCGGAGCGGGACCCGGCCGGGAGCAGGGCCAGGTGAGGCAGCGATAGCCCGGGTTACCCGGCCGGGGGCTCGGAGAGGGGGTGGAGGTGTCTGCGCCACTTGTTGCTTAGTAACTCGCCAGGTATTTCATGTGCGTGTGGCTTTGGATGAGGATTCTTCTTTCCCCGATGGTGGTGGTGCGTCAGGAAAGAGGCGCTTGGCACACACTTTGCATTGGATATTGGAAAAAAATTCCTCCCTGTGAGGGTGGTGAGACCCTGGCACAGGTTACCCAGGGCAGCTGTGGCTGCCCCATCCCTGGGACCAGGTTGGACAAGGCCAGGTTGGACAAGGCTTGGAACATGTTGGGATAGATGGGGGGTGTCCCTGCCCATGGCAGGGGGTTGCACTGGGTGGGCTTTAAAGTCCCTTCCAAGCCAAACTATTCCATGATCTGATGGTATTTAACACCCCCTGCCTGGGCCAGGGGTGCCAGGCTGTGTTGGGGTGTGTTGCCCAGGACACTGCCTGAAGCAGAGCTGATCCTACACGGGGGTGATGCTGTTGGGGTTCTCAGATGCCTTCCTGCCTGGGGTCATCTTTTCAGCCAGGTAGAACATACCTGGTGTCAGTAATTCCTCCCTCATCCCTGGCTGCTGGTTACAGACCTGTGCTTCTGCAGTGGAAGATCCTCGGAGGTCTGTGCCTTAGGTAGGTGCCCTGGCTTGGTGACCAAATACTGATTAAATTTACATACTTGCCTCTTTCCCCCTCCTTGTTAATTGTTTTACTTCTGTTTCCCTCTAACTAATCTCTGCCTTGCAGTTTCTATTCCCCCTTGCTCCACACTGGGCCCACAGTTGTAAACTGTTTTATTGGATTTGTTCTCGGGTCATGGGTGTGTAGCTGCTAAAGGGAGATTCTTTCATGTCCGGGATGATTTGTGTGAGGATTCCCACCTAGATCCCAGCAGAGGAGGAATTCCAGCATTCAGGCCCCCTTCACCCCAGCCCTGATTGTGGGGCTGCAGGGCTGGAGTTCAGTGCCTCCCTCTCAGATTTATACCTCCCTCCCAGAGAGGCAGCTGACATAGGGGAACGTCTGCAATTTGAATTTCAATAGATTTTTGCATATCACTTTATCTTTTTGTCTTCCCTCCCTTCCCAGACTGGCACATTCCTAAGCATTAATATTATTGATGCTGTTGTTCAGGAGAAAGGGGCTGCCTATTTAAAACTGCCAGCCCTTTGTTTGCTGGAGCCCTGGGGCAGGGAATGCACACTCTGGAAAATAAAATTCCCAGGGAGAGATGTTACTGTGATCACAGTAGACACTTTGCAAGTAGCCATGGCTGGTCTGTTCATATTTGTTCAGAAAACCTCCTAAAAGCCATAGCCCATTTTAGGGACTAAATGCCCTGCAGGATCTGATTATTTGTGACAGAGAAGACAGGAGGCCTTCCCTTCCCTTTCCACTCTTCCCCGACCTCCTTTGTTCTGGGCACCACACAGGCGTGATAAAAGAGGCTCATTTGAAATCAAAGCCCTGCATTGGGAAGTGAAAGGAAAAGAATATAAAGCAGGCAAAACAATACATTATCTGCATTCCTAAGTCTTAAAAAGCAGATTTAATTCACCTCAAATCTCTAAACTATTCGGTCCAATTTTCATTTTCAGTGAAGTTTTTTACACTTCTTTATCTGTGTAAGGAGGATGTGTGGGAAAATGTAATTTTTATCCTCTTTTAGCTATTGTATCCTTGTATTGTGTAAAGTGACTGTAATGTGGATGAAAATCATGGCCATGGTCTGCAGTATTGTTTTTATTTTCACTCCAGGTGAGTGGAAACTTTACTTCCAAAGGCTGAATCATCTCAGGGCTTTATGCAGGGGTTAATAGCTAAGGTATGAACAGTTTAGGAAGTTGGGGCTGTAAGTAGAAGAACCAGAGCAGTATCAGTCTGGGAAGGGTAGGTCACTGCAGTTAGGCAGTAACTGCTCTGGGCTGCAAACACTTGCCCTCAGGACAGTGAAAGTGAGAGAGGCAGCCTTTGGGAAGGGACTGGGAGAGCAGCAGGCACGTTACCTGTCATACTGGAAGTACCACCTACCTCAGGAGAGTCTGTACCCAAGGACTGGGCAAAGGCTGTGCCGTGGGCATTGGGAGCAGCAAGGCAGTGCTTCTTGACCTGGGCCTCCTCCTGCTTCCAGAGGGACGGCTCATGCCCCTTCCCCATGGAATCAAAAGGGTTTGTTCCTTCTCAGTGCCTTCCCAAGGCCTTGTGTAAGAGCAAACACCCTCTCGCTGTGGGATCGAGCTCCATCTGCCAAGCTCCTCATTCCTCCACTTGTGTTGTTTGTTGATTCCTGTCAGGTCCTTTTCCATCGCTCTCCTCCCACCAGACGGGGCTGGAGGAGCGCGGTGCTGCCGTCACTGCGGCGAGCCCGGCCTGGCTGCTGCCCCACTCCTCTTGGAATGGCTGGGGAGGGCTCGGGGCTGCCTGCCTGTGTCCAGAGTGCTTGGTGTGATGCAGGGTCAGCTTGGGTTGCTGTCAGGTTTTTGGAAGCTCTCCTGCAGTGCTGCTGCCACTCACAGGAATCGCGTGGGCGAGGCTCAGCCGAGCTGCAGCTCCACGGGGCTGTTGGGAAGCGTTTTAATCATGGAAGGAGCTGCATGGAGCACGGCTGGGCTGGGAACGAGGCAGAGCAAAGGCACTTCACCTTCAGGAGGCTGTGACTTTGGGGTCAGCTCTTCACTTCTCTGAGGCTGTGGCCACTGGAGCCAGGACAAAAAGTGTTTGGTTTAGATTGTTTTAAAAGGAGGTTGGGGTTGTCCATGAGGCAGTTCCACCTGTATGGATAGCTAGCAGCTCCAGTCAGCTCCAGCAGGTAATGTGTGGCATTGCCATCACCATCTCCCTGTGGATCACATTCCTGGTGGCGATGACTGGTGAGTTGGAGAAGCTTCTGGCAGAGATGACCCTGCTCTGGTGTCGAGGTGACATCTTGCCTCTGGAGTGCTCTTCCATTTCTCCCTGATTTGCAGGTGTCTGCAGAGTTATCCAGCACAGAGCCCTGGCTGTTGATGTTGATGCTTACCTTGGTCATCCTTAACACTGCTACCCCAGCTGAGGTTCCAGAAATTCCTTTAACCAATAGCACCCTTCATGGGCCACATCAGAACAACCTTTGGGGTTGTCCTGAAATTGGGTTCCTTCTCAAACCATGCAAATTGTGTATCAGAGATACCCTCAGGTTACAGTGTCACATTCTCTTCAGTGGGAATGTAGGGTTGCACAGAGGCTCATTTTGGTGTCAGATCTCCTATCTTTGGGTGTGATGTGAGCTTGGGCATTCGAGGTCAAACAACCCTGAGATCCCAGAGTGAACGTGAGTGGGAGGCTGGCACCATGTCCCTGATGGGCAGATCTGGTGTTCAGCTCTGCCTGTGATAGTTACCTGAGTCAGAACAGCCTTTCTACAGGCTCCTCAGTCTCCAGGGTAGGTGAGATAAACAAAAAGACTGCATTAAGCTCTGCTGGAGCATAGAGATTTAGCTAGAATGAAAGAGAAAAAAGATGTTTCATGTGCCTCTCTGGATATTTTTTCCTAGCTCTGTGTTTCCCAATTTGCTCCCCTTGTCTCCCAGTTTTGCTGCTGTCCCTGTGACCTCTTTGTGTCACCTGAGCTGCTGACCCCAGCAGCCACGTGTGCTAAATCTCTATTTGTTTGTTTTCAGCTCCCACTCCTTTTCCAGTTTGGGCCTCTAATAATGGGTTTCCTTTGCACTACAGCCCCATCCATTATAATTTCCTCCCCCAGTTACCTGTCCCAGCCTGTCCCTGCTGCATCATCACTGGGACTCTGTTAGTCAGCGCTGTTGGTTTTTTCCCCAATACAGTTCAAACTTGTTAACAGAATTAATAGATTGACCTTGCCAGCCCTTGAACCTCTGAAACCTCTCTCATGTCTCCCTTAGCCTTCAGCTACATAGATAACTGATTTATATCTCCTGGCCATGTCCCACTGCCCTGGGGCAGGGGTGCTGTCCTTCAGGGATTAATTTGAAGATGTCCTGGGGTCTGTTTGTTCAGGAGGTCAGTTTGTATCATCTTAGGGCTCCTTTATGGTCTTAGACTCTGGTCAAAGATCAGTCATGTCTTAAGGCTGGAAAACAGCCCAGATTTCTTGGTGTCAGACATAGGTGATAGACTTTTGCATCTGACTGACTTGGTGGTTGTCATTCTTAAGCCATTACAAACACTCAAAAAATTTGGCAGAACGAGGAAAGAGGTTTTGCTGTTGTACATTAGCTCCTGGTTCATGTCTGTGTATTCTCATGGCCATAAAGAAACTTCTCCAGGCAGTTCACTGTGGATGATCCTCGTGCCTGTCATTACAGACATGTGATTTTAGTTAAATGAAAGTGGCCTCCATGCTGGTAGCTTCTGGATTTGCAGTGTCCTGTCTGTGGCAGAGGAATGACCAGACCCAGATGCTGCAGAAGCTGAAGGAATCGTGTAATTGCGAGGTGTCAGGCTGGTTAAATCTGATGCCAGATGTTCCTGTGCTGACCAAGAGAAGCCAACCTGAGCCAAGGGCTGCTGTTGGCAGGGGTGGGGGATAGCTGGAGTTGTGCTGAGGTCATTGCACGGACACTGCCCAAAGGATGGCTGCAGGAGCCTGGGCAGATGCAAGAGATGCAGCTTCCTTATTACCAGGCTTTGTAATTAAACAGCACCAACTCTTATCAATGACCTACTTTACTCTCCATGTGTGTGGGGCTCTCATGGTAGCTGGAAATCTGTCCTTATCTTTGGCTGGTTCTTGTCTTCACAGTTAATTCGAAGGGTTTTTATCAAATGACACTGAAATTAATCACCTTTAACACATTTCTTCACTTCAGAGCTCAGCCTTAGCTGATGGCAGCCTGGCACAAGGGAAATGCTGCAGCATCAGAAAACACACATTTATTTTGCTCTTGTTTATGGCAAATCAGTCAGTACACATTTATGAAAGTTATTGGAGATAGAAAGATATTTTTAGACTCTCATATCTATGGAATTTTAAATTATCTCTTGAAAATCTTTATGCCTGCTGAGGGAGCCCAGTGTAGAGATTAGTGAGGTTATTGCTGTGTTGGTTGAGCCTTCTTCAAACCCAGCATCCTGTTCAAGGACTAGGGGATGGTGCTTGGTGGTGCGTGGTTCCACATTCTGCTTGGGGTTTTTAGGGCTGTGTAAATGAGCTTCCAAAATAGAATGTGCTGTGGCAGGAGGGAAGGAGGAAAATGTCTTGTTGCTAAGGAACATGACAGAGAACTGGGAGATGTGACTCAGTTCTTGGCTTGGCATCCCTTCTCCTCGGTGAGATGTGGGTCTGCAGAGCGGGTTTTTCCAAGTGTGAGGGGATGGATATCGGGTACCTTGGCTGATGTTTTCGGGGGGGTTGGGATAAATGATGCTGTGTGGGGACCCAGCTGACCTCGCTTTGCTGCCCCCCTTCAGTGTGATCCTGAGTGTGCAGAATCAGGAGCGCAGGAAATGAGTGGCAAAACCAACCCCACTTTCTCATCTCCTGATTCCTGGTGCTGCTCTTTCTTCAGAAGAGTGTGTTGCTTCTCCTTCTCTCCCTGCAGCAATTTAATTTTAGAAGAGAATGGCTCTGGAGGGACTAATAGCCTGGAAAAATTTTTGCCTGGCTTGCTGTAAATCTCCCTTCAGAGAGGATGGATTTCACTTTTGTTTTGTAATGCCTTTCTTTATTACATTCCCACACCTTTTTCCATCTTTGATTTTGTGCCTGCCAGTGTGGTTTGTTTACTGGAGCTCTGCAGCCACATGTGTTGTTGTTGCTTTGGTCAGAGCACCAGGCTCCCCTCGCAGCAGGGGCCAGCTGGGTGCTGTGACCTGTAAAGTCCCTGGGAATAACAGAAACAAACAGGCTGCCCGTGTGCTGGGAATGTGGGTCAGCAAACACCCTGCAAGATTTTTCTCTTGGAGTCCAAGTTTGCTAACCCTGCATCAGGCAACGTGTTGCCGTGACCCTGGGAAGGGGATTTTGTCAAATGCCAAATACTTAGGCTCCCAACAGGGAATGGGACAGGTGCTCTTTGTTTGGAGCAGGGGCTTGTTTCCCCTTGGCAAAGGCTGATGAGGCTGCAGGGAACAGGCAGAGGGCTTGGGAAACAGGCAGGGAGTTTGGGATGGTGTCCTGGAGGAAGCTGACGTTGCCCTGCATGGGGCTTGGAGCAGCCTGGTCTAGTGGAAAGTGTCCCTGCCCGTGGCAGGAGTATGGGACAAGATGAGGTTAAAGGTCCCTTCCAACCCAAACCACTCTGGGACTCTGTGGTTAGAGTCTGTTGCTGGGTCACCATTTCCCTGGATGTCCCCTGACCTTTGGGAAGAGGCAGGATGAGTCAGCTGGGAGATGCTGTCCTGCTGCAGGGTTGGCTGGATTGTGTTTTGTTTTCAAGCCTTTGTCTCACAGGGGTTTTTTTGAGGTTCTGCCATCCTACCTTTCCTTCTGTTGGCAGCACCTTGGGCAATTGTAATTAAATGTTTCAGTGGTTTTGGGAAGGATTTTATGGCCAGACATCACCCGTGGAGTTTGGGCTGAGCCACGTGGTGGTGTTGGACTGTGCTGTGAATCCCAAATAACTTGCATCCCAAATGAATTCATGGGGCACAGGAGGGATCAGGAGCAGGGGGAGCAGGTCATTTCTGGGTTATCTCACCTGGGCTGGCCCAGCTCTGCCCTAAGAGCATCAGGGGCAGCAGATTATTCCTAATCCAGGTCACAGCAGTGGCTCAGCTCAGCCTCAGGGAATGGTGTGGGGACACCCAGCAGTGCCACCGTGGGCTGAGCTCGTGGTGTGGGGACACCCAGCAGTGCCACCATGGGCTGAGCTCAGAGGAAGGCTCAGGAGTCCTCAGCGTATCCCAGGGGATCCCTGTAGGCTTCCAGCAGTTCCTGAGGTAAACCCAGGAGGGCAAGTTGTGCTGACCAAGAGCATGGAGCTGATGAAGAGCTGATGGCTGGTACAGCTCTCCAGTAAAGCTGCAGAAGGCAGCCTGAAGGGCCAGAGGGTGAACGAGCCCTGCTTTTAATGAAGTGATGGTTATTTAATAGCTTTTGCCAGTGTCAGGGGGATTTGGGGCCTCACTTGCACCACCAAAGCTGGTGGTAAAACAGCAACAGCCCTGCCTGATCCATAAATGTTCCTGTGGGAAGGACTGGGCAGCTTTCCAAAGCCACAATGAACTACCTGGCACAAGGATTCCTCCTCCTTCCCCCCTTTCCCACTGTGTAAAGGCTTTGGCCAGCACAGTTATGGCAGCAAAGGGGAGAAGATTTTTTTCTTGCTCCTAATTGACACATTTGTGCCAGCA
Source organism: Lanius collurio (assembly GCA_020086605.1). Lineage (NCBI taxonomy): Eukaryota > Metazoa > Chordata > Aves > Passeriformes > Laniidae > Lanius > Lanius collurio. The sequence goes on from JACBWW010000043.1 coordinate 657,483, forward strand.
AAACTTCAGAAGTGGTCTAGACTCAGGTGGGATTTTTCAGTTGGGTTTCATTTGGGGACTTTTGCAGTCAGGGTCTCGCCACTGGATGGAGAATTTATCTTTGCTTCTTCAGGCCATGATATTATGCCAAATCTGCCTTTCTGAGGAAAAGCAGCCCTTGCTCCTTCTAGGAAAGTCTGTTTCTTGGTAAACAATGTGTTTTATAGTGGTTAAGTCTGAGGTGGAAAGTAATATGGATAAGTTTTTGTTTAATTTGGTTTAGCTTTCAGTTGGTAACTCAGAGCACAGCAGCCATTTAAAATTGTCTGTTAGTAATGCTGGTTCCTGAATTTATTTCTATGAACACCTCATGTGGGGTGGGTCAGCTCTATTGTGCCTCTGCTTTATTAGTGGGACAATAATGGTAGGAAATAGTAAATTCTTTTATCCATGTCTGCTTAGTTTGTAACACTTGTAGATTTGTTTCAGGTCTAAACCCTGTGCCTTGATTCCCTGATTTTTCTGCAGTCACCAATTCTGGGTGCAGGATAATTGATGCTGCTGCTGTCACTGTCACCTGTGGGGCAGCAAAGCTTTGGGATGGGTGTTTTGGAGCAGGAGGCATGCATTCTGCAGCATTCCTGGCAGCCTTTGGCACTGGTGCTTATCCAGAGCCTGGCTCTGCTGTGCTGCATTCATCTAAACCAGGATGCAGCAGGAATGAGTCCCTGCACTGCTGTTTTGAGGGTCGGTGATGCCAGAGCAGGGGGGGATCTCAGCTTTGCTGCTGCTGCAGGAGGTGGCTCCCACAGCTCAGCTCAGCCCTCTCAGACACCTACCTGCTTTTGTTCTCTGTAAGAACCTGTCAGCAGAGAGATGACTGCTTGGATTTTCTTGCTGTTGTCTTGCTCTCCCCCACCCAGCAGAAGCCCGAGTGAATCATTCCTGTGTGGGTATAGCCTTCGGAGCTGGGCTCAGCCTCACAGAGGCTCTGCAGAGCAGGTGGGGATCGGGCTGAGCAGAGCAGGCTCTGTGTGACCGTGCAGACACTTCCACAGGCTGGGGATGAGGGAATTTCTGGTGGCTGAACCTGTCCTCACAGAGTCCTTGGCTGCTGCACCGCTTCTCTGTGGCAGGGAGTTTGTGGGAGACTGCTTAATGGTGCAGAAAGCAGGACAATTATTTTAACCTGCACTGAGTGGCTTAAAGGCAGAGCAGATTTATTGTGTTTTAAAAACTCAGGTCATTTTTGTGGTCAGTGATGCCAATACCAAGCCAAGTACATCTTTGGACCATGGAAGTGCATCCACTGCAGCTTTTTTTTCTGGTTTTAGTGCTGAGGTGACACTCAAAAGTCAGTTGTGTGCATTAGTAGTAGAATTTGTTCAGGACTAGAATTGGATGCATTTTTCTCCATTTAAAATCCATTCTCTGATGGGCTTGTGTTTCGTTAAGTCAAGCAAGGTACGTAGGATAGAGTGTGAAATGATTCAAATGAATACACATATTAATGATTGCTTTTTTTGGATTAGTAGGTGCTTTGTTTGCCTGTTATAAAAACATCTGTCTCAGGTCTCTCTCCTCCAGTGGTGTCACCACAGCAGCCCGAGGGTGCCAACCTTGGAAATTCCACACTAGTCAGGATGAGACTGTCTCCATTTATCCTTGAGCTGGGTTGATAGGAGGTGATAAATGAGCCCTTATTTTCCTGTGATGATGGCTACAACAAACCCCATCCTAACTTTGTTTGGCAGGTCAGCACAATCTGTTCCTTTATTGCATGCAATTAAAAACCCCATCAAACTGTAAACACTCCTTTAATTAAAGCCCCCACAGCCACAGTTTGTCATGCTCGAGGCTCCTGTGGTTGTTAAATGATTTGGGTTTGATTGCTGAGGATGCAGATGTGGGGGTTTGGTGGGGATTTCAGTATTTCAGGTATTTAGGAGGTGCTGAGGATCAGTTTGGTGTTGCGCTGCTAAAGGGTCTTTGTGCAGAAGGAAAAGCTTGCTTTCCTCACATCAGTACATATTTGTAAAGGTCAGGTGTATTATATATAAAAATAAATAAATATATCAAGTTTGTTATCTATTAGAGGGACCGTGTCGGTGTGTGGTAAAATGGAAGGAGAAATACTCAGCTGTGTGAAAGGATTAAATCCTGAAGCACTGTGTGGTGTAACCACAATCGTGGGACAAGGTTTTCCCTGTTCCCTGGTTGAAGAACTCCCCTGAGTGAAGCAGGGCTCCTCCATCTCTGCTTTGCTGAGACCCAGTTTCGGGGCTGCTCTCTGTGTTTCACATTTCATTTGGCAGCAGAGGTGACACTGAAGGGATGGACCTTTGTCCCCAGGGGTCTTCACTGCTTTGGAAGGTGTTACTCTGCTGGTATTTGATTGCAGCGTTTCTTGGATTAATGCAGGTGGTTGTTGTCTTTCCTGCCTGCAGTGAGAGGGAGGAGCAGGGGAGGGAGATTGCTGCTGCTGCAGGAGCCTTTTCAACTTCTTGAGCTGCAAAGGCCTCCTCACAAAGCACGGCCCTTTGTACCCAGTGGTTTGTTCCCTTCAGCAGAGCTCTTCTGTTGAATTAAACTGCTTTTAAATCGTGTGCACAATGGCACTTTTGTTGGGGAGGCTCCGAGGGCCTCTGGAGGAACATTGACATTCCAGGGCATTGTTCTGCTCCCATTCAACCTGGGCCTGGCCTCTCCTCCCAGGGCCAGGTCACTGCTGTCACCCACTGCTCTCCTTTGCCTTCCTCTGGGGTTCAGCTCCTGAGCAGGTTGTTTTAGCAGAGGGACCAGAGTTTCCCCAGCACAGTCCAGAGAGACAAAGCAGGAGGTTGGAGGGTGGCTCCTGAGCCACGTCCTCCTCTCTGTGGAGGCTGCTTGTGTTAATTCTGGAGGAGATAAACTGCATCTCTTCAATGGGCTACCTGAGTTACCTGTTCAGGGGGCTGGGTGCTGGAGTCCCCATCCCTGGAGGGTGTCCCAGGGACCCCTGGATGTGCTCAGTGCTCTGGGCAGAGTGACAAGGAGGGGATCAGGCACAGCTTGGATTGGATGGTCTTGGAGGGCTTTTCCAACCTCAGTCTCTGTGATTCTGTGTTTTTATTTTGTGATGGCTTAAGAAGATGAAGGAATTGCGGAGGCCCTGGGGTGGTGCCTCTGCAGGGGCAGTGAGGCCCTTGTGTGCTGGGAGGGCAGGTTGGGCCCTGAGGGAGCTACACCTGCTCAGCCTCAGAGATTGTAGTCAGCCCTTTGTTCTGGAGGGGCCTCAGAGCAGAACCAGGGCCAATAAAGCTTTATTTCTGTGTGGAGGTTACACACTGGTTTGCACAGGAGATTACCAGATGTCTCAGCTGAGCCTCATTCCCTTTGCCAGAGATGAAATTGCCCTCCCAGGTGCTGCCCACCATCAGCCCCTCAGGTTGCTCCTGCCTGAAGCTGCTCTGCAGAGAAATGTGTCTCTGTGCTAGTCCTTCCATTCCAGCTGGCTCCTGGTGACTCTGCCCTAGCCAAGGGTTGGGACAAAAGCCAAGTCTCTGCTTAGTGTTGAACCTTGGCAAATCTGTTCCTGTAAATAATTGATATTAACGTTACTACAGTTCTTGTGTGCTCTCTAGAACGAGTTCTGCTCAGGGGCTGCCAGATCTGGAATGAAGTGGTTGTTTTGTTGTCTCGTGCAGTGTCAAAGAAGCACGGGAAGCTCATCACCTTCCTCCGGACATTCATGAAGTCGCGCCCAACGAAACAGAAACTGAAACAGCGGGGGATCCTCAAGGAAAGGGTGTTTGGCTGTGACCTGGGGGAGCACCTGCTCAACTCTGGCCATGACGGTAAGAAACAACCTTGCTCCTGGGTTCTTCCTCTCTTGGGAGCTTGTCAGGGTGATTGTAGCTGTTCAAGTTCGTGCTGGAGGACAAATGTGTGGTACAAATCCGTGGCTGAAAGGGAAACTGAGGCTAATGAGAAGCAAACATTGTGCTTCGACGTGGGAAGTGTTGTGGTTCGATGTGGGAACACTGAAGGTGGCTGCAACTCCTGCAGATGGGTTTTCAACCTCTTCACATCTTCAAATAAATATTTTTTTCCAGGTATATAAGCTTTATTTGTATGTCAGTGTCAGTGATTAGTGAACAAGCATATTAAACCCCTACCTTCTCTAACTCGGTACCTTTGTAGGATTTTAGCACAATTTGCAGTGTAAGTCCTTCATCTGCCTTTTCCTTGGATTTCACAGAATTTACAGGAATTAACCGGATATTGTGTTTCCTCACAGCTTACTCTCTGTTCATTCTGTCTCCCTTTGGGTCCTTTTTCCCTCCCCATCAGCAGCTCAGGGAGGCAGAGGAGACAACCTCTCCATTCCAAGAAAAAATCACACAATTGTTACCACTCTTCCTGGGATGAACTCTGATTTCACAGGCTCTTTCCTGCCCTTTCCCTGTGCCACCTCCAGCCCAGGTTCCTGCAGTGTGAGGAGCAGCCAGAGCACTCAGATGCTGCCCCAGGGCCCCAGCCAGGGCTGTTCCCATTGGGAGCCCACACCGAGGGATGTTTGGGAGCACAGCCTGGAATGGAGCCTGGTGCTTTGCCCACGAGTTGAAGCTGTCAGGAAAGCAGTGATGGGATCTGTTGGGTCGCTTTGCAGCAGATCCTTCGTGCCAGAGTTGTCCATCTGATGTCTCCCAACTTTTGTCTGCAGGTGGAGGGAGAAGTGACAGAATGTGTGGGGCAGGAAGGGAATTTCCCTGTTAAAATTGTTTTCAGTGAGTCTTCAGACTCCCTTGTTCATCCAAGTGCCTTTTGAAAAAGGGCTGGCAAAGGGCAGGGAGCCATTTCTTGCTCTTTTTCCAGCTGATTTGGTTGGTAACAGCTATGTGCACTACCACTGCAGAGTGTGCACTTGTCCTTATGAAATCAGGGCTGTGGCAAGGCTCGTTGGCTTAACTGGAACCAGTAGAGATCTTTGTTGGGACTTGAAAAGCACCAGTGACTGTTTGGAGTCAGGAACAGACAGTGACCCATGTGGAACTGCATCCAGGGTAGGTAATTCACACACCAAGTGGCTCTGGAGCTGGTTTCGTGTGCATGCTGTGGGAGCACCCTTGGAGGGCAGGAGCCGTGCCAGCAGAATGAGCTCATTAATGGGAAGGAGAGAATTCCCTTTCATCCCTTGCCCTCCTCCTGGCTGTTTTCGTTAGGCACAAGTCAGCAATGGCCAAAGCCTTTTCCTGCCCTCTGCGCCGACTTCTTCCCATGGCTTCAAGGGGTGTTTTATTTAGCATTCAGGGACACATCCTGAGCTGAACTAAACTGCTTTAACTCCACTGGAGGTTCTTGTTTGACAGTCTCTGGGAGCTCAGTCCTTGTCCTGGTTGCTCCCCACTATCCCACACAATGGGGTGACACTGACTGGGCTGTGCTAATGAGGTCCCTCAGCTTAGGAGTCACCAGCTGCTTTCACCCTTGATTTAATAACCCTTTCCTAACTCCCTGGAGTGAAGGAGATCCAATTTGAGTTGCCCACAGGGGCATGGCTCCATTTCCCACAGCAGGATTGTTGTTTTCCAAGTGATTCAGCTCCCTGACCTGTATTCCAAGTGACGTAATCCCCAGAACGGGACTTGTGGAGATGTTTCTGGGTCCCAGCGAGTTGAGCTCTGTGCATGCACAGCATTTTAAGACTCCCTCCTCCTGTAGCATTATTGTGGCTCAGTCGTGGAGCCTCTTGCAGTGCTGGCCTGCTGAAAGGAGCCTGAGGTGAATTAAAGAAGCTCCTTCTCACAGTCAGAACATCAAGTGCTTTTTCCAGGAGCTCAGAGCACGCTCTGGCTGCAGTGTGTGTGTGGTACCTGCTGATGATACTTTGGGATCACAACTGGAACATCTGAGTTCAGAGGAACAAAAAGAACCCAATACATTCATTGATTTGTTTAAGCTCATGCTAGTTTTGTTGGGTCAATGTCCAACCCCCAAAAATATTTATCAGGGCTGAAGGAGCAAATGCCACTGTCCCCAGTGAGTGACAAGGCATCATGTGCACCTCAAAAATGCAATATTGACCCAAACTGGAGTTATGCTAAGAAGCTTTGTGAAGCTGACAAATTCTCAAGAATTTGCTGAGAAACAACAGGAGCAGCCCCAGTTCTGTAGCCATGAGTCTCTGAAACTGGGCTCAGTTCAGTGAGCGGGAAGCGGAACGAGAGCATAAAAGGGCTAAGGACAAAAACTGCAGTAAGTGTAACATTTTGTAATAAACCCTGCGCTGAGGCAGCTGGCTCAGATTGCTTAGCCAGGAGAAGAGCGTGTTTGCTGTGCACCCCGAGGGGCTTTACAAACACAGAGGAGATGTTTCACTGACTGCAGTGCCTTGTCTTTCTGTGGGCTCAGCAGTAATCCCTCGCTCTGCGTCCGCTGAGCCGCCGTCGGAAGGAGGATAAATCTGGCCTGGGATGCACAGGAGGAAAGTGATGCAGGAATGTGCCCTGGTTTGCTGTTAGGGAGCAGGAGCCCTGGGATGCCATCCTGCAAAGCTCCACGTGCAGCATTCACTGAGTCCTGGCCTAGCAGAGCATTTGTCGTGGTTATCTGAGTTTTTGGGGTGGGCCTGTGCCGAGGCCGTGCTCTCCCTGCTGGAAGGAGCCTCCCAGGCTGGCAGGATGGAACCTGCAGCTCTAAAGATCAGGATATGATACGTCTGTGCCCAGGTTCCTCCCCAGGGAACAGTGTCTGGGGAAAGCAGAGGAGTGCAGGAACAGGCTGGTGGTGCTGCTGCCCTGGGGAGGAGGTGGCTTGCAATTTCCCTGAGTGTCCTGTGTGGGTCTGAGCAGGGGCACTGAGCAGCTGCAGGGAGGGAGGTGAGGATTTAACAAGTGTTTGCAATAACATTGTGAGGGATGAGCAGTGCACCCTAAACCCCTCCCGTGTTCCTGGTGATTCATGGTGGGAGTTGTGGTGAGTGCTGGGCAGTGTCCCGGGGGTTGGGTTTGGTGTGTTTGCTTTTCAGTTCCAATTTGGCTTGTGCTGACACTCTGAGCTGGCCAAACAGTGCTGGAGCCCTTCCAGGGCAGGAGTTACACCTCCACGAGATGCCAGCTAGTCCTTCCCCAAAGGCCCTGGGAGGTGAGGGGAAGGAAGCATTGCTGTCCAGTCTCTTTGGTGAAGTTCTGAGTTGTGGGCAGATCACAGGATTATTTTTCAAAGTCATCTGTGCTCCAAGCTGCTTGGAAAAGAGGGAATTGGGAGCCACGAGGCTCCTGGGCATGGGGCTGGGTATGCATAGGTGTGTTGCTTCCAGTCAAAGTCTCAGCAGGGTGTCCTTTTCTTCTCTCTTGTCATACATCAGCACTGAAGGATGGGCTGGGACCTGCAGGAGTACAACCAGTTTTGATAGGAGGGATTTTGGGTTACTCTGTTGGCAGAGCCTGTGGTAATGCTCCCTTCAAGTATGTTGCTTTGCACAATATTTCTCCAGTCAGCTCCAGACACCCTGTGGAGCCTGCCTGAAGAGTCCTGTCTGCATCCCATCCAGTGCCTTACTCATCTCTTGGCTCCTGCTGGGCTTGGGATACTTCCCTGCCAGGGAAGCATCCCTTGGCAGCAGACCAAGCTCAGCAGGGAGTTGCTGTTTCTCCATCACCCTCAGAAATGCTCCCAGTTGGGTTGGTGCAGTTGCCACCAGCCTTGCTGGTTTCTTTTACAAATTCACAGGGTATTCCGAGTTGGGAGAGACCACCAGGATCACCCTGTTCAGCTCCTGTCCAGCACAGCCACCCCAAAATCCCACCCTGGGCATCCCTGGCAGCGCTGTCCCATCGCTCCTGGAGCTCTGGCAGCCTCGGGGCTGTGCCCATTCCCTGGGGAGCCTGGGCAGTGCCCACACCCTCTGAGGGATGAGCCTTTTTTGATACCCAACCTAACGCTCCCCTGGCACAGCTCCAGCCATTCCCAGTGTCCTGTCACAATTTTATGGAGCTGTGAGATACAGCAAATCCCCCCCAGTCCCTGACTCCTGAAGAGACCTTGTTCTTATTCCCTTGGTAGGCAGAGATTCTTTTTTTTTCCCCAAGTTTTTCTCTCTTGAAAGAAACTAAATAGAACTTAAATTTAGCCCGACCCCAATTAGCAGGATTGTGCTGGCAGAGGATGTTTGTGGAGTGTGGGAGCTGGTGGAGTGCTGCATTGCAGCAGCTGCACCGTGCCCTGGATCCTGCCTCAGAATGTTTGGCCAGGGAGCTCCCCACAGCTCCTGGGGTGGGAGTGAGGGGGAGCGTGGTGCTGGGCTGCAGGAGAGGCAGGGGCTGGGGAGCTGGGCATGGTCCTGAGGAGCTGCTGGATGGATGAGGGGTCGGATGGAGCCACAATGCCCACGGGGAGCCCAGGCAGGGCTGGGGCTGCTCTGTGTGGTGGGGTGGGTCAGCACCCAGCAGGAAGGGTCAGCACAGGCCAGGGTGGGTCAGCACCCAGCAGGAAGGGTCAGCACCCAGCAGGAAGGGTCAGCACAGGCCAGGGTGGGTCAGCACCCAGCAGGAAGGGTCAGCACCCACCAGGGAAAAACCACTTTGCTGTTCAGGGAGTGAGGGACTCCTGAGCTTCAGCACGTGAGAGATTACTTTCCAATATACTTTTTATTCAAACACTACTGGACTTGCTTGGGCTGCAGAGCATGGGGACACCATTCATCTGCCAAGCCAGCAGTGTTCCTGTCGCCTGTCACTTGCTGGGAGTGACCCTTTCTCCCTCAGCAGCTGGACTGAAGCACAGGCCAGCCCCGGGGTCCCCCAGTGAGGTGGTGTCAAGGATTCATCTCCAGAGATAATCCATCATACAACCAGCTGGATCCACAGAGGATTTTGTAGGCTAAAGGCAAATGGCATTTTTTGTATCTCTTTATGCCTTTGTCACATTCATATATCATCAGCTTCCACCACTGGAAAAGAGATATCCACAAATGGAATTTTTAATTGACAAGTTTCCTATAGTGAAGGATCTATGCATAATTTTTATATTTTTATAAAACACCCATGCTGTATGGTCAGCAGGAAGAGGCACTGACTTGCTGCTGAAGATATAAATGCCTACAAAAGATGGAGTTCACTAACATGCCTGATCTTGCTCTGTGTCCTTCCTGTTCTTCCAGTTCTCCACATTTATTCAGAATTAATTTGGACAGGTGGGTAGAATTAAATAAAAATTAAATAGAAGAGAATAGCAGAAAATAGCAGATAGGGCATCTGCACCTCTTTATATACTGGACAAGAGCAGCAAGGGTTTGCTAGGGGTAATTTTATTCTCCTATGCTGGTTCTGATGCTCTTCAGAAAGGTCTGTAGCAGCACCTTGGGGTTTCTGGTGACATCACGGCTGGTTTGGGGTCCTCTGGAGTTATCCATCCCTTGGAGCCATCCCCTACCTGCAGCTGGGTGATGTATTTGCCTTTGATGGTAATTTATGGCACATTTGGGTATAGAGAGAGCTGTTGCCAGAACAGAAACACAAGGAATGAGATCTTGGCAGCCTCTTGGCTGGGATCTCAGGAAGCCTGGTTGCCCTTAGCTTGAGCACAGGTTTGGCAGTCTGTGTCCCCCCTTCAGCTCCTGGTATTGGTGTGAGGAGCCCCTTTAACCAGCTCAGAATTGTCATTATAATAAAAGTCTGCCTGGATGGCTTGGAATCTCTGTCATCCTGAAGGAAGCCTTGATTGGGAGTTCAGGACAGCTGAGTCTTACAGATCAAGTAATTCCAGTTTTCTTGCTGTTTTAACTCCAGGAGGGTAAATATAAGCAGTTCCCACTCCCTGTTATTTCCCCGTCCCTGTCCATGGCAGGCATGTGACTGAGGGAGCTTTAAGGTCCCTTCCAACCAAACCTTTCTGGGATTCAATGTTCTGGTGACCCAGGGGAAATCCCTGCTCATGATGGCCTGGCTTTGCTCTAAGATTTGCTCTTCAGAGCAACTTTGGAACATTTGCAGAACTTCCATGTGAAACAGATCCTCAGTTTTTACCTGCAGCTCCCAAGGAGTTCTGTGGCAGCTCAGCAGCCTGGCCTGTGATTCCCAGGTATGTTTGGAATTGTTATTGAATGCTGGCAGCCACATCAGTGGGTTTGTTCAGGCAATAACAACTTGTTCCTGTACAAAGGTTTATTGAAGTGTTGGTTGTGTGTGACGTGCGTGTGACATTTCCCTCAGAACGGTGACGTGGCCACAGCCGTTCCAGCAGGTGAGAGAGTGTTGGCTCTGGATGAGGCTGCAGGTTGTGTTAGATGTGCTCACTCTGGGGATGAACCCTTGGGGCATTTTTGTGCTTTCAGGAGGTATTTTCAGAGTATCCAAGCTGACAAATTTGGATATGAACTGAAAAGTTTCAAACCTCCAAGTAGGTTCAGTTCAAGTTTTCCTTCTGGCTCTGTTTTTAAGCATTTATATGCCTAAAGCAGTTCGTGATTAGGACACAAATCTGAGTTCAGAAGTTTTTGTCTGCAATTCTGTTTTCTACTGAGACGTTTCTTGTGTGACTTTGGCAAGTCCATTAAAGTAGGGCCTGTTTCCTTTACTCTCCTTACCCAGGCAGGTGGGGATGTCTGGAGGTGATTCACTTTGTGTACCTTATTACAGGTGTTTTTTTAAAAAGGGGATCCTAACTTCTCCATTGGCACCACAGGAAAAATAATGCATCCTTACTCATCCAGTAATTTCTGTAATGCTCTCCTGGATATCTGGGCTTGGTTGTTCATGTACAGAGCTGCAGCTCACAAATCAGGGGTGGATCTTGTGTCTCCTGACAAGACCACCTAACTGGGGCCACTGGAAATCCTCCTGCTCTGCCTCCCTCAGTGGTGTTTGGGAACAGTTTCCTGTCGTGCACTGAAGGGACACCGGCCTGTCTCAGCATTGTCACTTGCACCTGAGTCCCTGTTGTGCACAGCCCTGTGCACACGATGTAAATGGGGGGGGAAAAGGTTTTGAAGTTGCATTCTGGGGCAGGAATTCTGTGGTGCTGTTGTGGCTTCACAGCCTCTGAGCTCCCAGGTGATCCTGGCCATCCCCTTCCCTCCATCCTGCTGTCCCTTTTTTAATCAAATTGGCAATATGTTGAAACCAGGCAGCCTCAAACATGCCAAAACCAGTTACCTTTCAGTATTTCCTGATTTATAGTAAGTTTTTAATTCAAATTCTGTCTCCAAAGGACTGGGGCAATCAATGACCACGGCTGCACTCAGAGTTCTGGCCCTGAGCTGGGAGCTCAAACCTGTCTCTACCACAAATTTTTGGCCTTGGGGAGCTTGTTTGTTATCTCCCATTCCATCTCCAGGCTTGTACAGTCAAACTAATAACCTGTACCTGCCCCCAAGGTGCCACAGGGTAAATTCCTAACAGCCAGGAGGTAGTTGGGAGATTAGCAGTGGGATATAAATATCAAATAGTATTTATCCAAGTGCCAGCACAGGTTGGCACATGACATCCAGTTGTGAATGTGTATGGGAATTAAGTAAATTTCCCTGTGTGTTCCCCCTGTGTTTATTGTGTTCCTTGGTTGGGTTTGCATCCCAAATACGAATATTTCTGATGTTGAACTGTGGCAAGCCAGAGTGTTTTAGGTGCCTGAAGTCCCTTGGATGTTGCAGTGAGTGTCTCTGCACACCCAGCCTCGTGTGACATCAAAGGCAGATCCAGCAGCCTGGAAAAAAAGGGAATAGTTGACCTAAACTGGAGCTGAGTAGAGAACTCCCTGTGCTGCAGATGTGTTCTCTGCTGCACCAACTAACTGGACACAAGTTGATATTTTCAAAGGCCAAGAGTTCTGAGCTATTTTGGGCAAATTTCCAACCACAATAGGCACTGTTATTGCTTCTCCATCTGCCCTCTGAGTTGCTGGAACTCGAGATTATTGGGTGTGGGGTCAGAATTACAAAGGGGTACATGGGATCCCTGTGGAGAATCCCTTGTTTGGGGGGACATCCCTGGGGTTGCTGAGCAGGGAACACAAACCTTTGCTGTTAAAAAAGACCCAGTTTGTCTCTTGCCTTCTCTCTCACCCTGCCTGCAGCTGTAGGGGGAGAATTCTTTGTGCCTGAGTGACCCTGAGGACAGCCGGGAGTTGAAAATTAATTTGCATTTCGAAACACTACAGCTGGGGGGGGAACAAACATGAGGAAAAACGTCACAGTCAAGTAAAGGAATTGCTTGTGCTCTTACTCTGCTGCCCTTAGCACGGGGAAGACTTTTCCCCCCTCTCAATTTATTGTAGGGAGTGTAATTGATTGAAACAAAAAAGGTCCAGCACATTGGCAAAATCTGAGGTATTAGTAGTGTTTTGTTGGATATTAGGAAAAATTCCTTCACTGAAGGGGTTGTCAAGCATTGGAACTGCTCAGGCTGCCCAGAGGTTTAAAAGCTGTGGGATTGTGGCACTTGGGGATATGGTTCAGCCGTGGCAGTGCTGGCAGAGCAGCTGGACTCAGAGGCTGTTCCAACCTGAATGATTCTGTGACATTTTGTATTAAAAACAACTAAACCCAAACCCTGGGAACTGGGTGGGTGCAGCCTGGGCTAGGGATTGGCTGCACAACATCTCCATCGTGGATAATGGGCAGGGAGGGTCCCCTGGCAGCCCTCAGATTCCAGGCTGTCCTGGCACAGCCACAGGAACACTGCTGATCTGCCAGGACCTGACAGACATGGCTATCGACCTGCCCTGCCTGATGCAGCCCAGGGGGATTTATGTTCCCCAGGCCTGAACCTTGCACTTTGCTTTTCCCCAGCCCTGGCTGAGCTGCTGTAAAAGCAGGCTGAGGAAGCAGAGGGTGGTGCCAATCCCTCTGTGAGCGCTGTGTGGGTCAGGGACCCACGGGTCACAGTCCCCTCTGCCGTGCTGGCACCTTCCCAAGTGCAAAAGCCACCCTCCAGATAAGGACTGTGTGTGTGTGACCAGGAACTGGGCAAGCTCAGACTTTGTACCACTCATCACCTGTGTGGATAATTGAAATGTGGTTCATGGCTTGGAAATGAGGGACGGGGAATTGAAGAATCACGGAATCCCAGACTGGTTTGGGTTGGAAGGGACCTCAAATTCCACCCAGTCCCACCCAATGGTACAGGCAGGGACACCTTCCACTAGAGCAGGGTGCTCCAAGCCCCGTCCTACCTGGCCTTGAGCATCTTGAAGGACAGAAAGTGTCTCTCTGGTTGGTCTTGTAGTTTTCTCAGTGATTCAAACATGAGGGCAGGGATTTAGGAATGAGAAGTCCTGAGAAGAGAGTCTTTGAAAGTTTGATGTTTTTCTGAATGTGCAGGGGGCTGGTGCCTGTGGAATGGCTCGTGCAGGTACAGCATTGTATGACAGGGAACAATAAAGAGAAAATCCTTAACCTCTCTCCTCTGCTGCTTTGTACCATTTTGGAGCCTTCACTCTAAGATGGAGGGAAGAGCTTCAGAAATGAGAAGTTTGAAAGTCACAGGCTGAAATATGACCGGGTTTTTACTGTATTGGGTTTTTTTTAAGGAAATACTTGGACAGTTTCTTGGAAAATGGCCTTGATGATCTTAGAGGTCTTTTCCAACCTTAACAGTTCTAAAATTGAGTTAAAATAGAAAATTACTGGAGTAAAAACAACTGTATTTCTTCAAGAGAGGATATTCCTTGTTAAGTTTTTACATAATCTCACATTAAGTGCAAGGGATTTGGAATTTATTGGCTAATTCCAGATGCCTGGAAGTTGTCAGTCTCGGCCAGGCACAGAATTCCAAGAAAGGGGCTCATCCTGCTTCAGTGGCACTGTTTGTGCTGTGCTGGGTGTCCTTGGGGTGCTTTTCCTCCACCCCTGCCTGTTGTTCCCAGCTGTTCCCAAAGGAGCCTGGACAGCCAAGGGTGAGCTGCTCCACCTGTGTTTTATCTGATGGCTGATGGTTCCACTTTCTACCCTGGTGGCTCAAAACAGCCTTTACCCTTCTGTTACCCAGGGCTGGATTTTCAGTGTGCTCCCCAAGGCTGCTGGCACTGGTTGCTGGCTGTCACCTCTGCTGGGGTGGAGCTCGGGGCAGTCGGTGTTCCTGGAGGCTGAGCTCCCTTTGGGTTTGCTGCGTGTGGAATTCAGTGAGGAGCAGCATTTCGGGTGCTCTGGGCCATTGGCCAGCCCCAAGGCCTGGCCCGTGGGACCTGCACCCCACTGCTGTGTTTTGGGAAAATGCCAGGGCCAGAGGGGGGCTTGGTCAAAGGCCTCATGCCCTGGGCTGAAAAAACACTTCTGGTTCCAGTAATGTGCAAATAAAATTAAAAAAAATAAAACACAACACAAGCAAGCCTCCCAAAGCCCATGGAGGGAATGTTACAAAAGATTAAAAAAAACCCCACCCAACAAGATGATAGGAAAGGAAATGTGCCTGATGTGAGGATGAATCAAAATGTTTTTCAGAATGAAAACCATACAACTTTGCTTCCTTTTAATGGCAGAGAATGAAGCAGTTAACGAGCTCTCCGAGATGCAATAAACCTTTCAAACCAGCTGAGAGATGCTCAGGAAGGAGTTGAATTAATTTCTTTGGCTGCTGTGATGATGAAATGTGCTGCAGTCCCCTTTGGTGAAGCATCCACATTTCCAGCCCTTTGCACTTTGTCTCCTGGAACCACCTGGTACTGGAGATAGCAGAGGGAGGGAGGAGAGGTGATTGTTTCTGGACTGGGAGGAGTGTCCACTGCAGAGCTGGCTGTTCCCAGGCAGCACCTGGCAGTGGGTTTGAGCTGCTTGCAGCTGAGGCAGTGACTTCCCTGCAGGGAGGGTTTCGGTACTCACTGGCTGAAGACCCCAGAGCTCAGAAAAAGACTAAAATCCCACTGAGGATCAGTGATTTTTATTACTTGCCTGGGAATGTGGCACTGGAAAGGGCTGTGTGCTCGGCTGGAGAACCCAGGACCAGTTCTGGCCTCAGAGGTTCCCTGACCCAGTTCCCTGGATGGGGCTGCAGGAGTGCACTGAGTGTCACCCTGTGCTCCCTCTTTGTGTCTTTCCCAAAGCTCCTCGGCATTGCCAGGAACCACATGCTGGCCCAGGTGGGCCTTTATGGCTCTTCATGCAAACCACGTGTGCCATGGAGTCTGCTGTAATTGCAGGAACCCACAGTAATTAACTGCCAATAGCAGAACTTTAGTGTTGCTGCTGTTACATCCTGCCAGAGGAAATCTGCCTTCGTTCCCTGCTGGGAGGGGGCTGAGGTACCTGTGATGGCTTGAGAGGCCCCCTAAAAACAGCCTAGACAGGAATAAGGGGATAAAGGCAGGGATTTATTTGAAAGGCCTTCACGGGTACCCCTGGGGAGCCAGAGGGCACTGTGAGATGGCCCCAGGGTGGATGGCAGGTCACGAGTTCTTCACACTTTTATAGGTTTGGTTCATTTGCATCTCAGGGTTAATTCTCCAATTAAAGCTTCAGTTAACGATGTCCTTTCCCCAAGCTTGCCCCCCCTTTAGAGGCTTTGGTTTACACATTTTGGGCCTAGGACAGTCTGGGTGTCCTTGGAGAGCAGGCCTGGAGAGGCTTTGTTCTGTCTGCCTGGCACAGAGAGCAGAGGTGAACAGGCTACAAGAAACTCCAGGGTTACACAGTGGGCAGTGCAGGACTTGAAGAATATGAAAGTTAAAACCTAAGGCATCAGCTGTCTGGTTCAAACCTGGGTTGTGGTTTGGGATCTGGAAGCCAAAATCAGTTCCTGAACCAAGAAGTTCACCTGCAGGGGAGGGATTTCTGCAGCAGAGGGACTCAGGTACCCGACAGAGTCCCAGTGTGGTGTCAGGAGCTGCTATAGGTGATGGTCAGGGCATACTTGACATTTGCAAAAATAAGTCTTGGCTTGTGCTGTCATCCTGCCTTTCCCTTCTGAGGGAACAGTCACTGTTCCCTCCATGTGTGGGTGTATGTCCCAAAAATGGGTATTCAGCCAAAGGCTGGGGATTCAAAGGGCAGAGGGAGGTTAAACACACACCTGATGGCCAGGTGTCTTCTTCATTCAGAAATCTGAAAAATGAAGTCACCATTCCAGCAAAGGGCCCTCAGGTACAATTTTAACCCTCCTTGAATTTCAGTTCCTTCTCCAACTGTGCAGAATTCCCCCAAAATATCTATGGTGCTGGTATATTTAGCTTAAAGAACAGATTGTCCTGGTAACCAGATGAGGAAATGCTGGGAACAAGCCTGCTGGGATCTTTTCAGGATGTATTAATTACTCTCAATGTACCCAGGCTCTTCCATGACAGGAGAGAACTTGAGGCAGAGCGTTGGTGCTGCAGCCCTCCCCTGCCCTGCTCCCCACTGTCACTCCAGGTTTCCTGGTGGGGATGGGGCAGACAGGGAGGGTGCTGTTTATTTATCTGCCTCTTGATATGTTTGCTTCTTGATTTATTTGCCTCTTTATTTATTTGCATCTTGATTTATTTATTTCAGTGAGCTCTACTGATTCCAGGGGCCTCCTCCTGTGGCTTCAGTATGGACCAATAAGGTCTTTGGGATTTGCAGCATTAGCAGATCTTGCCACAACACTAAAACTTGGGAAAACTCCTTTGCCCAATCCTCTGGGACTCCTGCATGCAGGAGATGCTGCTGCTGGGGGCTCAGCCCTGTGCAGGTCACTGGTGAGATCTGTGACCATTGTATGGGGGGTGGTGGGACAGACACACACGGACATCCACAGGGTCTGGTCCAGGTGCATCTGGCAGCCTGGGGTGCTCTTCTCCCACAGGGAACAAACACCACTGGCTGTGTCAGCACACAGAGCCTTGTCCCTGTCCTTTGCTGCACAGGATGGAGCTGTTGCACCTCTGCTGCCCTGCACAGTTCACACCTGGACCCCACTCATCTCCCAGTGCTGTAGTGCAGTACAGTGCACACTTCAGCCCTTCCTGGCCACTGCTTGAGTAGGATAGAACTCTTGCCCTAGCCACTTCCAACCTTAAAATCTTTCTTTTTCAAGAGGTGTTGAGTATTTTTGCATAAAGGCTTAAGTGTGGTCCTCCAGAAATGTTTTTGAGACGCTATGAGAATTCTGTGCCTTGTGTTCTACCTGCTCTGCTCAAATCTGTGGGTGACTGATGGATGTGTCCTCAACGTGCTCTGGGTGTGTGTTCAGTGAGAACCTGTTGCCTGTCCCATCTCAGGTGGCTCAGAGTGTCTGGTTGGTTCCTGAAGCTATCAGCTGTAGTCCTCCTTGGAGCTCACCAGTGCCGAGGTAGCAGGAGGCTTCACCTCCACTGATTTTCGTTTCCCAGAAAAGCAGCACTGGGTTTCCAAGGCTCTTTGCTTAATGTACAAGGGCTCTGCTTGCCGCAAAACCTGCCCCTGACTCAAAAATGGTGAGAGCTGCTGTACATCTCTGGGAATGTAACTCTGGAGCCTGGCTGGCTCAGTTCTGGCTGTCTCTTGGTGCCTTGGGGCATCCCAGGTGCAGGGTCTAATCTGTTCCATCTGAGCCTGTGATTGCCGTGCTGCAGGATTAACAGCTCTCACCCTGTCCTGTGCTCCAGTGCAGAGCAGACGTGCCTTTATCCTGGGATACACCTGCTGATTTCCAGGGAACCGCCTGAAACGAGCCTTTCCTCCAGCTGTGAGGGTTTGCTGCAGGCTGGGAAAGCAGCCTTGTGGAGGCTGGGAGGAGCACGGAGCAGCCAAGTGCAGCAGCCCTTGGGAGCAGTGCCTGGCAGATGGCATTTGCTGCGTGGGGTAAGGGGATTTGCCACATGAGCTGCTCGGAATCTGTGTCACATGGCACATTGACCAGCCCTGGCATCCACAGAACAGAGATCAGCAGAGGAGCTGCTGCAAAAGGGTGGCTGGCAGAGGGATCCACAGGGACCCCAGCTTTTTCTGTGAAGATTTGCTGATGCTCACAGGAGCTCGATCCTGATTTTCTCTCTGTGTTTGGGGCAGTTTTATGGCCTTTTGTAAATCCAAGGATTTGCTCTTCTTCGAGCTTACAGGGATGGACACACGGCCCCGGCACTGGATGTGCGTGAGCCTGGGAAGCCAGCTGGAAGGAATGGGGTGGTGAAGCAGCTGCAATATTAACTTGACACCTGATTATATCCCCTGGGCTGATTTTTCCATTCTGTCATGCCCCGCTCTGTCTGCACTTTCTGTGAGTGTGGGATGCTGTGGGAGCTCTCCACGTCCAGCCACGCTCCAGCAGACATAGGAGATGAAATTATCAGTTGTAAAAGCTCTCCTGGCTGTGCTGCCAAAAGTAGCATCTCCTTGATACTTATATTTCCTTAAACCAAGCAGGATAGGTTAATCCTATATAGATTTGAAAGATAGCATTTATTCAATTTTACAGCTCTTCTGGGATGGGATTTCACACCACAATTCCTGTGGAAGTTGTCATGGAACCTGTACTGTCTCTGTTTGGCCAGAATTGGCTTTTTTTGACCTGATCCATATCCTGGCATTCTCTTGTTAAAGCAGGAGCACCTTTGGCCAGTTTCCACACCAACTCCTGAAGTTAAATTTCCTACAGGCTTTCTCCCCTAAGGAAGAACTGAAGCCATGGCCCAGCTGGGAGTAGTTTATGGCTCCTGCCAGGAGCACAGCCCGAACTAGGACTTCACTAACCCCAGCTGTTGTTGTTCAGTGCCCCAGGTCCTCAAGAGCTGCACCGAGTTCATCGAGAAGCACGGCATTGTGGATGGGATATACCGGCTGTCCGGGATCGCCTCCAACATCCAGAAACTCCGGTAAGGGCCTGCCTCGGAGCCCCGGGCAGGGCGTCCTGCAGGAAGCTTTCCTTCGGGATAAAGGATCAGGAGCATGGTGTCACTGTGCTGTTGTGTTTCATTTCTGTTCCTCCTCCCTCCAGGAGCCCTTTGGAGCAGCTGATGTTTCTCCCTGCTGCCCTGGGCTCCTGGCTTACCTGCAGTTAATTGATGATGTGCAGAGGATACGTGCCTGAGTCTGGGGGGTGGCACTGCTGTGATGCACAGGGAGAGGCCAGGAGTGTGTCCTGGTTAGGAGCTGTTCCCATCACAGCAAACCCTTTATTGTTTTGGGAGGCTGTTTTCCTCCTGCTGTTTGGTGTGGGATGTTCTGCTGTGGAGCACTGAGGGTGCTGGACGTGACTCATTCCAGCGCTGGTCCTGGGCCCACGGCCTGGCAGAGGCAGCACAGGGGGATTTTCCAAAGGCAGAGGACTGTTTTGGTACCAGTTGTCCCCCAGTTCAGTGGGCAAATTTGAGCTGGGACCGTGACTGTACAAACCCATGGATGGATGGATGGATTTGTTCTGGTTCAGAATAATCCTGTTTCTCATCCCAGCAAGTCCCATTTTAAAAATCTGGTCCCAAGGCTTTGATATTCAGAATCCAAAGTCTCCACTGAAGCTGTGACTGAATAAAACATTGGCCGTTGCTTCAGTTACATCCTTTTATTCCCCATTTTGACTTGTGCTGGACCATCCTTCTAATCTCTGCCCTAGTTCATTTTTTCCCTTTTGTGTTGCCAGGACCATTTTCTCCTTCACTGTGTATCAAAGGTGCTTTAAAAATGGTTTTCTAAAATTGTAATGGCATCATTCCCTGTTCCAGTGCAGAGAATGCAGTGACAGCCTGTTTGCCCGGTTTCTGAGATGTTCCAAGGACAAAAGGAAGGGAGTACATGGCATAACTTACTGACACTGTCCCTGTTCATGTAAATCACTACCGATTTTGAGTTCTTGATGAACGTAGGACATGTCTTGGTGCAGTTCCCAGCTGTATAAACAGGGCATTTCAAAGCTAGGGCTGCAGTATCCTTACAAGTGAGTCACTGTGCTTAGATTTCCCACAGAAGAACTGGATCTCCTGGATTTAAAGGGCTTTTTGGTGGGAGAGAAGGTTAGATAATTTATTCCTCGTGGGGGATTTCTGTGGGACAGAGGTTGGCTCTTCAGTAGGGCAGTAGCTGCTTTTATTTGGCAGGTGGGCCAGCAGAGCCATGGTTGGTTTGGGGTATTGATCCCTGAATCCTGGTATCTCTCTTTTTGAGAGCTGTGGAGTTGTGTTCTTTGCCTAACAAAATCTTCCTTTGGGTCAGAAGGAGTAACACAGAGCTCTGGGAACAGCCAGGGCAGAGAGATGGAGGGTTGAGTGTAGTGGGGCATCCCTCTCTTCCCTCCACGTTCACTCCTGCAGGGGAACATCTGACCCAGTGTGAGCTTTATTCCCAGGAAAAGCCACCAGAGTAACAGGATATGTGCAGGGAGTTGGAGCCAGGGCTGAGTGTGTTGGTGTGGAGCTCCTGTGCCTTCCTGAGCTTCTCTGTGGAGCCAAGGGCAGGAACTGAGTTTCTGTCCCAGATGTGAGCAAGGGGGGAGTCAGAAGGTGCCTGTGGCAGTGGTGTGTGCATGACACTGAGGGCTGTGGAAAACTGAATTCTTCCCTTCCTCTGTGCTCTCCTTGGGGTGAGGAAGGGATGGGCTGTTCACCCTGGGGACCTGTCCTGCCCCTGGTGTGGTGTGAAAGGCTTCCCACAAGCAGTGTCCCTGTCCAGGGATGGAAGGAGCTCATCCTGGTCCTGGTAGGGCCCAGTTACAAACACACCTGGTGCCCTGGGCACATCCTGCTCCTCAGGCAGGGGGAGATCAGGGGTTGTGTGACCCTCTGGGCACAACCTGTGAGCTTTGGGTGGGGGACAGGACGGGGACGTGGCCACCACAGCCAGCCCCAGTTGTGGTTGCAGTGCTGACAGGATGAGTCTCCATGGCTGTGAGCAGCCTAAAGACCCTGGCAGGGTCCCTGAGGTTCTCCAGCTCCTGGGGCCTGGCTCACCAAGCTCATCCCCCTGGAGTGTCCTGCTAATTGGAAACAGCACTTCCCAGCACATACTCCAGCAGTGAGCCAGCTCAGCCTTCTGAGCTCAGCTTTTATTTCATAAACATTGGTGATTTGGGTTTTTTTCTCTCTCTCAAAACCAAGGGAGTGCCATGGGATTTTCTTCATGTGGTTCCTGGCTGTCTTCTCCCTGTAGCAGAGGCAGGCTCAGCTCACCAGCTCATCCCCCAGGAATTCCTGCACTCCCTGGTTTCCATGTGCTGCCGATGGCAGTGCTGCTGGCATGGCTTTGTCATTGCCATTTCCAGGCCTTTGAAATGCAGAGGGACAGCAGCTTTCATCATTCCTATGGGCAATCTCAGGCACAGCCCTTGGGAGTAAAACTTGTTCTTGTGGTCTTGGAAGATGTTCTCTGGTGACTTTGTGAAAAGTGCTGATGCAGCAAAAAGGATTGCAGCCAGCTGGTTGTAAAACTAGCTGAAAATGCCTTATTAGAGAAAAGAAAAGTCTCTTTTTTGGAAAAAATCCCCACTGGCTGCCCCACAGCCATGGGTCATGTGGCTTTGGTGACTAAATGTTTATTTTTTCCTGTAAATCAGGAAAGCCTTGCTGTAATTTGTGCTGGGTTTGATGTCATTCCTCCTCCTCAAACCCCTTTACCCATTTCTCTGTTCTCATTGCCAGCCACGAGTTCGACTCGGAGCAGATTCCCGACCTGACCAAGGACATTTACATCCAGGACATCCACTGTGTGGGCTCCCTGTGCAAGCTGTACTTCCGTGAGCTCCCCAACCCCCTGCTCACCTACCAGCTCTACGAGAAGTTCTCTGTAAGTATGAGGCAAATGTGGGGCACTTCCCCTTTCAGGGGGGCTTCAGCTGGTAGAGCAGAGAAAACCTGGAAGCTGGAGCTGCCTTCCACACTCTTCCCTCTCTGTCTGCTCTGCGTCTATTGGGGTTTTTGGAGCCATCAGAAGGGTGTATCACCAAAATTCCCAGCTTCACACTATGCTGCCCACACTGCTGATTCTATCCTGCCATTCCAGAAGGGGCTGGCAGTGCCCTGGGGTCTGAGGGGCCTTTTCTCTGTCCCCTTTAGGTTACTCACACGTGCCTTTGTCCCCTGTGCCACACTGTGTTGGTTCCACTTGTGGGGCCCCAGCAGAGGGTCGCTGGCACACTTCCCATGCTTTGCAGGAATTCCCATCTTGTTTGCCATTTCCCAGGAATGGGATGAGCAGCAAGTGATTCTCTGAGCTGAATGTCCTCTGCAGGAATTCTCTGTGTCATTAACATGTCCCAGGTCATGAGTTACTTGGCCTTCCTTACGT
The DNA here is from genome assembly GCA_020086605.1 of Lanius collurio. NCBI lineage: Eukaryota > Metazoa > Chordata > Aves > Passeriformes > Laniidae > Lanius > Lanius collurio. Next base: position 679,582 of record JACBWW010000043.1, read on the forward strand.
GATCCATGTGCTGCTCTGTCCCCAGGACAGACCCCTCGCCCAAGGGGGAGAAGAGCAACAAAATCCACCTTGGTGCCAAGACTGGTGTGTTGGGGGTTTATTTGCAGCTAAATCCTTTCCTGCCTCATTCCAGGATGCTGTTTCTGCTGCTACAGATGAGGAAAGGCTGGTTAAGATCCATGATGTGATCCAGCAGCTGCCCCCTCCCCACTACAGGTGAGTGCAGCCTTTGGGGTGTTGTGGGTGTTTTGTGAGAGGAATTCTGTAATTCCAGTGTCCCTCTCCAGACAGCCACACTGTGCCTCTGCATATTGCAATGGTTATGGCTATAGAAGGTTGATTTATATTTCAATTAGCTCCTTCCCAAACACTGCACAGTAAACATGGTCTTACTTGACTTCCTTGGAAGCTCGGTGTGGGAGGGAAATAGGAGCTCGTTATGTCCCAGTAAGGGAACAGTTTCATTGTGGGGGCACAATACCAGTGCTAAGAGCACTTTAAAAAGTGAAATACAGCCAAAACATTGCTCAGGCCTTCAGTCAAACTTGGGCAACTGTATTTTGTCTCCAGTTTGCCCGTCCCTGCAATAATAGTAACGAGCAAATACAACAACGCTCTGTGAGAATAACTGATGAAATTAGTTATGTTAGAGTAGCATAATATGGTGTTTAAAAATCACCACTTAAAATACTATATTCAATCTAATTAGCAATAATAAGAACTTGTGCTGTATGGAAATGAGTCTTGGCTAAGAACAACATTATTTTAACGGTCTTTAGTATGAAAAATTATGGCAGGGTATGGTTAAAAGGCATCAGACAAATCGGTAGTGGTGATTGGCTTTAATAACTACATAGAATACAGTATGTTAATGAGACTTTAATATTAATAACTAGTGATGCATGGTAAGAAGCATTCATTAATTGTGAATTGTGCTTGGTAGAAACAGCTAATGACAGTGTGTGGTGGAAGTTATTTACAGATTGGTAACTATTTTAATTGGCTGGGCCAGTTGCCTTGATGTGTCCCTGTGGTTTAGGTGACCATTTGGGATGAATGCAGGCGGTATTTGGCTGTTGGTACCTAATTATAATACTTAATCACAATCATCAATTGGTTATTGTAATGTATGTTAATCTGCAGGATGAGTTAGAATTCTGGTCCAAGTGGTCAGGTGTAACACATGAGCACAGCTATTGATAACTATTTATAGCCATTTCTGCTAATAAATGTTTAAATTTCAATTACTGTGATGTGTGGTGATTAGGTGGACAACTGCAGTGCTGCAGTGAGTGGTATAAATAATTATAAAAGTTAACTGGGGTTTAACTGATGTGTAATAAACTACAACTGTGCTACTTGCTCTTTAAATAAGGTTGCCTAGTTGGTACAACAGCTGCTGCTTGTAGTAACTAATTGCAATACTGATGTTAATTGAGGGGGGTGTGGCCCTTTCAAAAATAAACTGATCTCCTTTTCTATTCACATCTTCCCTGAAATGATTTTTACTTTATGGGGCTGGTGAAACTGGGCACTGGTAGCAGCAGCTCATCAGTGTCTGAGAGGGGGCACAACCAACAGCTGGATGTGGAATGCTGTAGGTGCTGCTCTCCTTTCCTGAGGTTTGCTTGGAAAAAGGAAAAAACACTTTATTTTTCTTCCACTCAGTGATGAGAAGTTGCAGGCAGGAAGTGTCTGTTTGGTTTCCAGCCAGAGCCATTTTCTTCACTTCCAGTCTTGTCCGTGGAATTTTGAGCCCCAAAACACCCTCCTTGCTCCATCTCACTTCCCCCCCAGAAAAGGATAGGCTGTGAGACAGACACAAGCCAGGGGCACTGGGAGGGTACAGCAGCATTTTCACTGCCACCTCCAGCTCCCTCCTCCCCAGCCTAGATTAAACACAGGAGTGCTTCATGTATAAAACCCACCATTTTTTAATGTGAGCAGAAGCCTCTGAAGTTTAACCTTCTATCTGCCTTACCCACTGCTAAGAAACCTGCAGCCAGCACTTCCCAGGGTAGAGCTCGGGTACAGCCTGTCGGTATCCTGGGCTGTCTGAATCAGTGCTCCCCCCTTCCCACGATCAGCGTTCCACATCCTTCCCCACACATCCCTGAGCAGCCCCTCAGGGCTGCCACACACCTGCAAAGGGGTTTTTTCTGGAACTGGCCTTTCCTTGAGCCTGGACAAGTCAGAAGAGGCTCCCCTCACCCCAGCGTGTGCCATTACTGCCGAAGCCACGTCCACCGTGGGGCTGAGGGGAAGGAGTTCAACGTTCCTTTCTGGGAGCTGTCAAACCAAAAGGAAATAATGAGCTGGGTTTGTGCTGTGGATCACGGCCTGGCTTTGCTCAGTGGTGCTGAACATTTGCCTCTCTCCTGTTTTCCAGGACACTGGAGTTCCTAATGAGACACTTGGCTCGTCTGGCTGATTATTGCTCCATCACAAATATGCACACCAAGAACTTGGCCATCGTCTGGGCTCCAAACCTCCTCAGGTACTGTGGGATTTTCCCATTTCAATACAAGATAAGTGTTCACATTTATAAATAACAGATACTCCAGAAAATCCCAGATTTCAGCAGCTGGAAAGAGCTCTTCCTTTCTTCACCCAGTGTGCTCTTCTCCTCCTGTAAAATATGGGAAATTATTCTAAGCAGGATTTAAGATTGACTGGTAAGTTCCTGACCTAGTGATGTAAACCAGCCCCTGTGTTATCCTGTCTCACACAACACAATTCCAGTGCCTGCAGTTCTGTCGGTAGTGACAAAGAAGAATTCCCTCAACCCTGTTTTAGAGGATAATTCCTGCTCTCCTGGTTAGATTAAACTGGTGTGTCTTTGATCATCCAGGAAAATTTCTACAGTGGCATCACTGATTTCCCACTGCCTAAGTCCCTGGAGTCTGATTTGACAGCTTTTGACTGCAAGAATTGAAACTTACAGAAGTGATCTTGGATAAATCTGTCCCCCAAAATCTGTTTTGAATCTGCCTGATAGGGCACTTTAATCTTGTAACTTAAAAAATTTTGCTTTAAAAGAAAAAGAGAGTATCACCCTGCCCTGTCTTGTACTGACTCCTGAACTGCTGTTGTTACCAGCCTGAGAAATCTGAGTGTGCAGTTCATCATGGAATCCCAGAAGGGATTTGTATTGGGAGGGACCTTAAAGCCCCTGCCATGGGCAGAGAACCCTTCCACTATCCCAAATTGCTCCAAGCCCTGTCCAGCTTGGCCCTGGACACTCCCAGTTTATGCAGGTGGGCTCTTCTCTCCTTTTCTGGCAATTCTCCCACAAGCAGTGGAGTGACCTTGTGTTTGAGATTGCTTTGGTGGGTCCTGGGGCACTCACTCAGCAGGATCAGTTGGAGACACGCCCTGCTCGAGGGAAAATCCCCTTAGAGGGGATTGTAGGTTTGTACAACAGCGCTGCCTTAAACTGTGCCAGCCATGGAAATGAGTTAACAAAAAGCTCTTCATTGTGGGTGGTCAGTGTATTTACCTCAATTCAGACCTGTCCCACACTCCCTTTTCCTCCCAGCCCAGTGTTCCTCTTGCCCTGTCAGTAAGACTGGGACCCAGATCTGCAGTTTGGCCATAAATCCCCACAGTCAGTGATCATTTGTGAGCGTTGCTGAGACTGAACCCCAGAACTGCCCCGAAGCCTTTTCTGCCCGAGCCCCAGGCACTGCAGCCCCACAGGTGCCCAGGCCTCAGCCAGCAGGAGCCTCTCCCCTCACGCCGTGTCCCTTTGTGCAGGTCCAAGCAGATCGAGTCTGCCTGCTTCAGCGGCACGGCCGCCTTCATGGAGGTGCGGATCCAGTCGGTGGTGGTGGAGTTCATCCTGAACCACGTGGATGTGCTCTTCAGCTCCAAGCTCAGCTCTGTCATCCGGGATGGGGCAGGTGTGTGCTCTCTGCTGCTTCACTTGGGCAGGAACGGCAGCGCTTTGGGGGTGTCTGAGCCTCCTCTGGGACACTGAAATGTTTTCATTTTAACCTAGAGGACACATTTCTGGGTTGGGATGTCAGAACCCAGACAGAAATGGCTTGGGTTTAGAAATTGCTGTCAGTACCTTTCTTAGAAGGCACAGGAGTGCAGAGATGAATGTTTGGCTTCTACTTTTATGTCCTACTGCTGAGAAATTGCAAGGAATCAGTTAAATCTTTGTCCCCCCTGCTTCTTCTCCTTTTTAAAACCATCTTTACTGATGCTCCTGCTTCAGTATTACTTACCAATGTCTGTCTACCCCTATCCATAGGGAGCACAAAGAGGAATGAACTGGTGTAAAGAAGTCTCTGTGCATTCAGTAATGTCGCTTCTAAGAAACTTGAAAGGCTATTTTGACATCTGCTGTGCTGGTTATTCCTTCTGCAGAGCCTGTGTGGGCTCATGAGCAGGGCTGAGCAGCCACACAGCTCAGGCTGGTGTTGCTTTAGGATGAGGAATGAACCTGGAGCACCTGGAACGTCATCCAGCCTTGCAACCTCCAAAGTCCCTTGAGTAACTGAGGCCATGTACGTGTTCCATCAAGAAGGAGCAGAGTTACACCAGGAGGAAAGTGTGCTCTGTGTCAGTGTGGCTGCCACAAGCTGTTCCTGCTCCTAAGCAGCATTAAGGCTGCACCATCTGCCTTGATAACCTGCCCTTGCCTGGAACATGCACAGCCACTGCAGTTACCCCCACCTGGGGACTGCACAGAGCTGGGTTTCTGCTTTATTTGCTGCTCCCTTCTTTTAAACAAACCCTACCTCTGCTTAGGCTGGCAGAGTTGATCCAAGTCCAGCTTTTTCTCCTGCTCTAAGACAATTCTAAGTCCATGTGTTGCATTCCACCATGGGGACACTGCGAGGAGTTCTTTTAAAAAAGGAGTGGTCAGGAATGAAGCCAAATGAGGCCAACTTTGTATCTGAGACCCATTTATTGGCAACAAAAGAGAGAAGGAAAAGGAGCTGCCCAAAGGAAAGAGAGCTAGAAGAGACAGAAAAGAAAGGAGAATGGAAAAGGACTGGGGGAGAAGAGAGAAAGGGGACAGAGAGAAGAAGGGGCGTTACCCCCAATGGGTCAGGGCAGTGCTGTCGGTGCCCAGGTAGGGCTGTGCCCGCTGCCTGCCTGTGGCCAGGCCAGGTCCAACTGAGCCCACCCTGGACAGGGTCATGGTGACCAGCTGGATTGGTGTGGCAGGGGAGGATGCAGCAGCCCAGGCAAGGATGGGGTGAAGTGGCAGGGCACAGGGAGGCAGAACGGGTGTGAGGGTGAGCCAGCGAGGGCAGGAGAGCCTGAGGGCAGGCTGGGGCCAGGGCAAAGGAGGGAGCGGGCAAGCTGGCAAACAGCAGCGAGCAGCAATGTGCAGCTGGTTTTTATACCCCCTGGCCCCTCCCAAAGTTCACCTGCTGACAGGGAACCGCTGGTCTGGTCCAACCTTCCTGTGCCATCTGTGGGTGGAGACCTTTCTCGACCTGATGGGAGAGGCCCCTCCACAGTGTCTCCTGCTGCCTGCCCCAGGGGAGGTGTTGCCAGGCGAAGTCCCCCCTGAGAGGAGGCGTCTCCTGGTTGCCTCCTGCACATGGCACATGTGCACCCCTCCTCCACATGCCTCTGACAGCCATAACAAAACTGAATTGGCTCCTCACACCATGGAAGCCAGAGGTTAGCTTGGCTGAGCAGTGCCAGCCCCAGCAGGCTGACTCTGCCAGGGGAGGGAAGATAAGCATGCCCCGAATCCCAGCCAGATGATTATCCAGGCTTAGAACGGCCCCATGTAAATTCGGCTAATTGTTTAATGACTTGGTCATTTGCATTCAGTGGCTTTGACACAGACCTGGCAGGGAGGAGGGTCGGGCTGTGTGGCAGCACATTGACCAGGTGCAGGAGTTCTGCATTCCACAGTGGCTTCCTGGGAGCTCTGGGTGAGAGCACAGCTCCTGCACCGACATGTGAGAGGGCTGCTGCCAAACCTGTTTTAACCCAAACTTCGCCCAGGACACCATTTACGGCTCCCACACCCCCCAGACTCTGCATCTTCACACAGAGCTGTGCTGCTCCAGGGACAGCCATGGGACTGGACCAGCCAGGATGTTCTGCACTGGCACATCTCCCCCACAGCCCTGAACTCATGGGGATTACCCTAGAAACACCTGTACAAGAGGCAGTGGCAGACACAGGAGGCTCCTACAACAGGCTCTCTGTAATCTCCTCTCCACTGAAGCTGTCAGCAGCAGGAGGCAGCAGCAGCTACTTTGAAATTTTACACATTCATCTCCAAAACCAGGCACAAGCTGTAAAAGGCCATGGGCAGGGCACACAGCAGATTCTGTTTGCTGTGCCCAAGTGCACTTTGGTTTGTAGCAGCTTCAGTCACACATGGCATTTCCTGCTGCAGTGAGAGGTGGAATCTGGGAATGACCCAGCCAGGTTTTATACAAAGGAAAAAACATAATTTTCTTGACAGGCTCTTGCATAGAGATAAAGGAAAGTATGTCACAAAAGTTTCCATCCTACCTGCTTCCCTCTGCTTTTTTTTTTAATACATTAAGCCATTATTCTTTATTCATCAACATGTGTGTGACATTGTGACCACATTTTGTCCATGTCTTTCAGTGGTTGGGATTACAAAGGTTCAGAAAAACTCAGCACCTCCCTAGACACACAGAGCTGAGCTTTGATCTCTGCACTGCTGTTTGCTGACTCTCCCTGTTGCCTGTGGTTTTCCTTGCAGGGCACAGCTCTTTATCCCGGCCCAAGTCTCTGCTGGTGTCCTCCCCCTCCACGAAGCTGCTCACGCTGGAGGAGGCTCAGGCACGGACACAGGCCCAGATCAACTCTCCCATCGTGGCAGACAGCAAGTACATCGAAGTGGGAGAAGGCCCAGCAGCTTTGCAGGGGAAATTCCACACAGTCATAGACTTCCCCTCTGAAAGGTAGAGACAGGTTTCCTTTCCAGCATGTGTCGTAACTGTGTTATTTTAAATACAACAAGAATTTGCTTATATTGACTTGAGATTCATTGAATATGTGAAGTATTGGAGCCAGCTTTCCACCTGCTTTAGACTCTGGGAGGATTTAGCTCACATCAGTGGTCTGGTGGACTTGGTATAGCCAAATAATTTGTGCTCCACTCCCTTGTTTTCAGCAGGGATATCATTCAGTGTATAAATCGCTGTTGTCTGTGATGCAGAGATGCCTGGACCAGTCACACACAGAAATGTAAACAGGGTGAACCCCTGCAGATGCTGGAGTTTTCCAGATCTCAGGACTAAGTGCCTGTCACAGATCCAGGTTCGCTTGAAGTGGACCAGTTGGACAGGCTTGAGGACACTAGAAATTAAACATGGCAGTGGAGGAGACAAAGGTGGTTTTATAGCAGGAGTGAGAGATGCTTTTGAACACCTTTGTGACTGGCCAGCTTCACAGAGAGCTGGGGCTTCTTCCATAAAATCCATCCCTTGGCTGCTGGACTGGACAAGGAGGAGCCTCTCCTCACCTGCACTGTAGCTGCTTTGCAGAGGCTGAGGGAACTCACCCAGCAAGACTTTAGGGCTGAGCTGGAAGAAGGAAAACATCCTCAGCTGTGGAAAAGAGGGAGTTTCCAAGCAGAAACCAGGAGTTTCTGAGCAGAAAGCAGAGAGTGCTGATGACAAGCAGTCAGGATTGAGCTGCAGCTCCCCCTCCATCCATGTGTTCCATTTTCTCTCCCCAGGAAAAGGCCTCCCAGCAAGATGAAGAAATCTCCAGTGGGGAGCTGGCGTTCCTTCTTCAACCTGGGAAAATCCTCCTCTGTGTCCAAGCGCAAACTGCAGCGCAACCCCAGCGAGCCCTCGGAAATGAAAGCCATAGCCCTGGCAGGTGAGGCCCCCTTCCAAAACCCGGGGATTTCAGCAGTGCACAGTGATGTTTGCAGCGGGCTTTTATCTCCTTCTAGCGTCCAAGCTGTGCATGACACCTCCAGCAGCTGCTCTTTCCCAATGGATCTCGGGCAGCTCTGGAGCCGGCCGCGGCTCCCACCTCCGTGCTTTGCTTGCAACAGCTTTGGAAAGACAAGATGTGGGTGCTGCTGTAATAAGTCACAGGATAATTCCTTCTGACACTCCCATGATGAAATGAGAATACAATTCTGGTTCCCCTTGCTGCTCTCAGAAGATGAAATAGGGGAAAGGCACCTTCCCACAAGTATTCCCTCCAAAAGCTGTACCAGAGTACCCAGAGAAGGCAGCCAACAACCCTTTGTAACCCCAGGATATGTAGGTGGAATTCTCAGCCTTTTCCATATATAATTTTCTGTTTCTTTCGAAACTTAAAAATAGCAACAACGTGTTTTTGCAGTAAAACACACGACAAATCCCAAGACGTGGGCCCATGAGAACTTTTATCCCCTCATCTCCCAGGTCCCTCTTTAAATTCTTACCCTCACAGTCCTCACACACTCTGTGATGCCCTTTGGGACTGCCTCCTCAGAGACTGAAATTGTACTTGTTTAGTGCCCATAAACCAAGGTGTGTAAATGTTCCTTCCTCCTTTTTTGGGGGGTTTTGCTTGTGAGGAATTGTTTCCCAACCTGTCGCTTGCAGCAGTCACCGTTTGGGTCAGTTACAGTTTCCAGGTAAAATGAGAGTCAGAAACCCACCCTCCAAACAGAATTACTCTCAGGACAGTGATGTCGGTGCTAGAAACGCATTTGTTTTTCCTGCCACCATTTACCAGCTAAATGTAAACCCCTTTCCTAACTGATCCTTTCCTGTGTGGTTCCTTCCCTCAGGAGGACGAGGAGACAGCGGGACGCTCCGCTCGGCCAAGAGCGAGGAGTCCCTCACCTCCCTGCATGCCGTGGATGGTAAGGCAGAATCCTACCTGCACTTCCAGGAAATGGGCGTTAAGGGAGGCACTTGGACATCTCTGGCTGCAGATATCAAACAGGGCAGGTTTTCCACCCCTTCAGGGAAGCTGAACTTGCTAGCTGATGAAGCAGCTTTCTGCTCCCAGCACAGATGGGTCTTACAGAAATGCTCTTCATGGCTTCTCCTGCTTTGAAGGTTAAAAAAAGCAAACCTCTTGCTCTGGTGTAGCTGGCACTGCTTATGTTCTTTCCTTGGCACCTCCCCTTGCTATTTGAAGGTTGACAGGACAGCACTGTGAAGGAAAGTGATCTCTGAGAAAGGCCTTCAGCACATCTAAATTATCTTTGCCTGTGCTCACAGCTTAGTTTCAGACTAAGTCACGCCTGGCAAGTGCTGTAAAAGAGTTTAAGCAAACGTAATAAGCAGTTACTGCCAGTGATGTTACTTTGTGTGCAGAGATCACCAGGGAACTTCTTGCTGCCTTGGGACTGTTCTGACCTCTGCCCACAAGGCCTGGCCCCCCGGACAGGAGGTGTTGTCACTAACCCACATGTATCTCCTCCTTCCAGGTGAATCCAAACTGTTCCGGCCCCGAAGGCCCAGGTCCAGCAGCGATGCCCTGTCTGCCTCCTTCAACGGGGAGCTCCTGGGGAACATGAACCGCTGCAACTCCTACGACAACCTCCCCCACGACGACAGCGATGGGGACGAGGGGCTCATCCACGTCCCTGCCCTCATCTCTCCCCGCTCCTCGGAGGACGTGGACCTGAGCCCTCCGGACATCGGCGTCGCCAGCCTGGACTTCGACCCCATGTCCTTCCAGTGCAGCCCCCCTCAGGCGGAGTCCGAGTGCCTGGACAGCAGCACCTCCCTGCTGGAGTCTGTCGACATCAATAAAGAGAAGCCGAGCCTGCTCAAGAAGGATTTAGAATCAGGCAGCCAGTCCCAGACCCCGGGCAGTGCCACGAGCTCTGAGCCAGTGTCCCCTTTCCAGGAGAAGATGAGTCCCTTCTTTACACTGGACCTGAGCCCCACAGAAGAGCAGGCTTGCAAACCCCTCAGCTTCTCACCCAAGACAGCCCGAAAGCCCATCAAATCTCCACCACTGACCACAGAACCCACCTCTTTTGTGCTGCCCAGCCGTGTGCCAGAGGCCCTGGGAGGAGTCCCCACCACATCCAGGAACTCCTCTGCTTCCAGCTGGAGCAAAGGGATTGGCATCACTGAGATCACAAACAGGTCCCCAACCCAGATGTCCTTGCCCCTGAAAAACAGTGAAACAGGAGCAGGGGAAGGAGCCCACCAAGAGCTGCAGCATCCCCAGCTAGTGGCTGCTTGCAAAGCAGAGTTGCCAGAAGAAGGGGAGAGAGCCATGCCAAGCAGTCAGAATAAGACTGTACCCAGTGGACACACACAGCCAGGTACAGTGCATTTTCCTCCATTCTTTCTTTAAGTTCCAAAGGGGAGCTGCTCTCAGAACCGTCCTCCTCTGCGTGCCTTTAGGAGAGGGGATTGCCCGTCAGTTCTGGTCACGAGTGTCTTGCAGGGCTGTGCAGATCAGTAAAGTCTTAACCTCTGCCTTCTCCCTACATCACACAAATCTCGGATAATTGCCATAATGCTTTATATTTCGCTTTTTTCCCCCATCCTGTCATACGTGAAAATCTCTAGCATGTCCTTCTCGATCATTTCAGCCAATAGACCATCTAAGACTTTTCTTTATTAAATTAAAAATCTGCCAACACTCGAAGAAGGGACTTTTCTGCCTAAAACCTTATGATCAAAATTGTGTAAGGGTATCTCATTCTCTGCTACCTCCTTCCTACCTCTAGAAATGCAAGAGGATTTAGACAATCTCTTGGGTTTTTTCCTCTTTGTGATGAACTGCTGTGCTGTTGAGCAGCGTTTGCCTGTGAGACACAAGTGTTTCACATCAGAAGGAACTGCCACTGTGAAAGTGTGGAGAGCATCTATTTTTTTATAATAGTCTTAAGGTCACTCTCCTTATTGGGTAACATAAAATCACTCTCTCTCTCAATTTTCCCCCCATTAGGAGCAGTTGCCCTCGACTCCCCCCAGGATCCTGTTCCCGTCAGTTCTGTGTCTCTTATCCCTCCTCCTCCTCCGAAAAACGCAGCGCGCATGCTGGCCCTAGCGTTAGCCGAGTCCGCACAGCAAGCATCCGCCCAGTCCCACAAAAGGCCAGGAGATGCTCATGCTGAAAGCACAAATTATGGAGAGGCTGAAGCTGGCACAGCTCTAGAAAAGCTCCATCTTTCTGCGGGCGCTCCTGACAAGCTCCACCTGTTCACTGCTCTGCCCGAGAACCGCCTGCACTTCCAGCCCGGGGCACCTTTAGAGCAGGACTGCCACGGCACGGCCGGGGAGCAGAACCACCCGCCCGGCGCACCTGGAGGCCAGGAGCCCCCGCCTCTCCACGTGGGCGTGCCTGGGGACACGCCTGGCAGCAGGGACGCGGAGCAGGAGCAGTGCAGCTTCCACCCCGGCAGAGCGGGGGACAAGGAGCCCTTCCCGGCCCACGGGGGGGACTGGGAGCCCGCGGCCCCGCACGGCCCGGGGGCGCTGCCCGAGCGGGAGCCGCCTGCTGCGGAGCTGCCCGTGGAGCAGCCTCCCCTGCGCGCGGGCCTGCCCGGGGACAAGCTGCACGCTCCCTGCGCGCCCGAGGACAAGCTGCAGTCTCCATCCGTGGCTCCCGCCGGGGACAAGGGCACCCCGGCCGCGGTGCCCTACCTGGGCACCCTCCCCAGCACGGCCGCCGAGCCCCGCGCCCCGCCCGGGGCCGCCCCCCAGGCGGATGCCACCGTCCCGCCCGCGCCGCGAGCGGCCCCGGCTCCGGCACAGAGACAGGAGCACCAGGCAGCCGTGGGACAGGTGCCAGCGGCCAAAGCACCCAGCGGCTCCGGGCAGGTACGTGCTGCTCCCTGCACAGCTCCTCTGGAGTGCTGAGCACTGGGAGAGTCGGTCCAAATCCAAATGGCAATGGGGGGATTCGCAGGAGAGCGGGGGTGATACGGGTGTAACACAGCCTTGCAGGAAATCCCGTGCTGCTTTCCTAAGGGAATGTCCCAGTATACCCACTCTCCTTGGTTTTAAGGAAAAAATTACCTGCAGGGGCATCTGACAGATGGAATGATAGTTCAGAGTGCTCAGAAATAAGATTTCTTGCATCCTATGACAAGGTCCTCTTCCAGCATCCTGATTAGGGTTTTGTCCAGTCAGTGACAGGATGAGAAGAGACAGTTTTAACCTGCACCAGGGGAGGTTTGGGTTGGACAATAGGAAGAATTTCTTCACAGAAAGGGTGGTTAGGTGCTGGAAGGGACTGCCCTGGGAACTGGGGGAGTCCCCATCCCTGGAAGTGTCCAAAGAACAACTGGACAAGGCACTCAGTGCTCTGAGCTGGTGACAAGGTGGGGATCAGTCTCAGGTTGCACTTGATGGTCTCAGAGGTCTTTTCCAACTTAAATGATTCTGTGATTGTGTTAAACAAAGCAGGTCAGATTCCTTGTGCAGGATTGAAACATGGAAGTGTTCTGTCAGAAATCCAAACCCCCCAGCCCTTACCTGCCTGCAGCCCATCCTAAGCCCCACAGCCACATTTAAGGCAGGAATCTCTGCTCTATTGCACTCCTTGATCTGCTCACCAGGGCCTGCGCAGATTAAATCCAGGAATGTTTTCATTAACATCATACATTTAAAAGCAGACCACCTAACAAAGTACTGAAGGCACCATGTGAAGAGAGAGCCACCTCTTCCTCTTCCTCTGGTTGGGCATTTGGACAACACACCAGTTGTGATGGATCCCAAAATCTGCCAGTGGCACCTTTGTTGAGAGAGGGAACCTACATGTCCTTGCCTGGCAAACAGAAACCAGGCACAGACAGGCTGAAATGGAGCTGGTCCATATGAGTGTCTGGGATGTTCTAACTGGGCAACAGCAGGGGAGAAGCTGCTTGTCCCTAACTTTGGCTGCTTTCTTCCCTGCAGGTGTGGAACACCGCTGCACCTGAGAAGCCTCCAGAGCCCGCACCTGGCTTTGTCTCTGAGGGCAGTTCCAGCACCCGTGGCTCCTCTTCCGTGCCCGCGGGTCACCAAAGCCACTTGGAAAAGCCTCGGGAGAGCACGAGGGCTCCTCCGCTGCACCTGCGCTCTGAGTCCGTCCCCGCGCCCTCCTCCTACAGCTTCACCCCCCCTGTGCCGCCCGTGAGGACACTGGAGAGCAAGATTGCTGCAGCCATGCACTCCAACAACACAGACACCATCAACAACTCCAACTACCACTCCTTCCTGGCCTCCTCCATGCTGGCGTCCTCCGTGGAGGAGGCGCTGCTGCCGCCGCCGCCGCCACCCAAGCACGCGTCCCTGCAGCCGGTGTACGTGCCGCACCCCAAGCCGGAGAGCCTCCCTGAGCCTGTGGGGCCCGACGGCTACCTGCACACCAAGCACCAGTACCGGCCTGAGAGCGTCCCTGCCCACAGCTACCACGGCAAGGCCGAGCAGCACCAGCCCTACCCGCCCCGCCCGGAGCCACCCATCGCCGCAGGCACGCGCTACGGCTCCTACGGCACGCAGGGCAAGGGCTCTGCCACGGGCCTGCACCCCAAGCCCCGCGGCCGCACCGACTTTGTGTCCTCCGTGAGCCCCACGGGGCTGAGGGGCGCCGGCTATGCCGAGGAGGCCCCCCCATACCCCACCATCCGCAGGGTGCAGTCGCTGCACGTGCCCAGCCCGGCCGCCGCCGCCGCCATCCGCTCCGTGCCCATCTCCCGCACGGAGGTGCCCCCGGACGACGAGCCCGTGTACTGCCCACGGCCCCTCTACCAGTACAAGCCATATCAGCCCCACTCTGACTACCACGTCACGCAGCTCCAGCCTTACTTTGAGAACGGGCGGGTCCATTATCGCTACAGTCCCTACTCCAGCTCCTCCGGCTCCCCCTACTACACCGCGGCCGACGGGAGCTTCTATGACCTGGATCCCTACAGCACCGTGCGGGTGCGGCCCTTCCACGGCCTGCCCGGCCGCGAGTTCGGCCCCTACACGTCCCGGCTGCAGGGCAAGGGGCTGTACCGCTACCCCAGCCTGGCCGCCTACCCCCGGGCAGGGCTCATCAACCACCTGGGCAAGGAGCACAGCTTCGTGAGCAGGGACGTGCCCCCCGCCCCGGACATCAAGCACATGTACATGTCCTGGGACCTGGAGGACATGGAGAAGTACCGCATGCAGTCCATCCGCCGCGAGAGCCGCACGCGCCAGAAGGTCAAAGGGCCCCTCATGTCCCAGTACGACAACGTGGCTCCGCTGCTGCCGGACGAGCTGGGGGCCCTGGACGCCGTCCACCTGCGCAGCAAATCAGATCCCGGCAAGAGCGGGCTGCTCACGGTGGCCGAAGGGAAGGAGGGCAGGTACCCGGCCAAGGCGGCCACGCCCGAGGGGGATGAGCGTTACTATGGGCAGCATGTGGAGCCCGAGCTGGACAGAGCCCACTACCACGGCGGGGGCTACGGGAACGGGCAGCCCGAGAAGCCGTCCCTGCCCCAGAAGCAGAGCAGCATCCGGAACAGGAAGATGCACGAGCCGGGCGGCAGCAGCAGCGAGCACAGGACGCATTTGCAGCAGGAAGCGAGCCATAGGCAGCCTTCCGAACCCAAAAATGGGCCCCCCTACCCCGAGTACAGGCCCAAGGGTGGCCCGGAGCCCTCCGAGCCCATGGGCTACCAGCACTCGGGCAGCAAGTACATCCCGGCTGGCCAGGAGACCCTGAGGCTGAACCACAAGGAGGGGAGGCTGGCAGAGGACAGGCCAGACCTGGAGAGGCCCCGAGGCAGAGCATCCATGGAGAAGCACTCCAGAGACTGCTACAAGGAGGAGGAACACGCTGCCCCTCCCGTGGCGCCGCCGCCCAAGCCCGAGCGGAGCCACAGCCTCCGGATGCAGCACCCCGAGCCCATGGAGAGGGACTCTGCCCTGCTGTACCCCTACCAAACCTTGGGCAAGCGCCAAAGCACGATGACTGTGGTGTCCCAGTACGATAATCTGGAGGATTACCATACCCTGCCTCAGCACCAAAGAGGGGGCTATGCTGGAGCGGGGGGATTCGTGCCCCCCGGCTTCTCCCACGTGCACAGCAGGACTTACGCCACGGCGCTGGGGCAGGGAGCCTTCCTGCCCACAGAGCTGTGTCTGCAGAGGCCCGAGACAGAGGTGCACGTCGAGTGAGCTGGGGGGACGAGGGATAGAGTCTAAGCAGCCTCTGCTGGACAGTGGACTGTTTTATTTTTTCAGTGATGGAAAAAAGCCCCCCCGACCCTGCCCCGGTGAGCAAAGCAAATCCCCTCAGCCCCCCAGCCCCCACTCACTGTTTTTACGTAGTAGAGCTCTAGATTTTCATGTAGTTTTGAGCCACCTGGGAGGACAGGGCAGGCTCTTGGCACACAGGTGTTGCCAGAGGCCGGGCAGGGCTGGCACAGAAGCTGTTGGGGCAAGGAGGGAAGGAGTTTTCCCTTCCCAGATGTGACACTGGCTGCTCCTCCCCATGCCCTCGGTCCCATGCTCGATGGGTTGTGCACAATGGACTGTGCCTGCAGCTCTCTCCTGCTGCAAACTGCCTGTCCCAGGCTGGCTCCCAGGAAAGGGGCTCCCTGCCACGCCGTGGAGGAACCACTGCTCAGCCCCTCGGAGTTACACAGCGAGAGTGGGGCTGGGGGAAGGGCTCCCCAGGGATCCTCTCCTGGGTTCATGCTGAGGCCCTGCCTCTCCCGTGGGCATGGTGCACCCACTGCAGCTGCTCCGAGGTGGGTGGGGCCTGTTTTGACTTCAAGCCTGTGGAATAGGCTCCGAAGCCAGCTCAGAACACGACTCACTCGTTACATTTCTTGCTTAACAAGCTGCTTCTGCCTACAGGGAGTCCAGTTCCTTCACATTTCTCTGTTGTATGCAGAGGTCAGCTGCAGGAGCCACGTAGGGCAGGTTTGCATTTCTCACACCAAAAGAAATAAAACACAAAACTACACCAAACCCTACCCCCAGAGCTGGGAACAGCACACCCATTCCATGCCAGTTCTTCCCCTTTGCTGCAGAGCTATCCGGGGCCCAGATGAGCTCATTCCATCCTGTGGCTGGCCAGACTGTGTCATCTCACTGCAAACAATACTAGAAAAACAGATTTTAAAAAAGTCTAGAGCATTATGTAAAGCAGAGCCCACCTTGCCAGCTGTGTGTGACAAGTTGTCTGCATGAGCAGCTGCCCTGGTCCTGCAGTATTCCATCAGGGAATGCTCCTGCTGAGCTTAAGCTGGAGCTGCTCAGGCTCTCTGCAGCCTCTGCATTCCATGCTGGGCAGAGATCCCTGTGGAGCTGTGGCACACAGGGAGCAGTGCTGTGCCCAGGTGCAGCTTCCCCAGTACCCAATGAGTAGGGACAGAAGGCCAGTGCACTCTAAAATACACCAAAAACGGTGTCCAAGCTGTTGAAAAGCTCTGATATTGTAAAAACAGCCTGGCAGCCCCTCATGCTGCCTCTCAGATTTCCCAGGACTCACCCCCCCCTGTACAAATAAAGCACATCCATCCCATTAGGCAGGGCTTGAAAGCAATACTTGAGATTTAGGAGTTTTTAAATGTTTGCTGATAAATTCCAGGGCTGTTCCTGTTCCATGTGGTTGAAGAACTTCTCTACCTGTTTCAAATCTCTAATGTTTTATGAAAAAACCTGGAAGTCCTGCAGTTAACACACAGCTGCTTAGGTGGGGTTTTTTGAACAAAAAAGTTTCATGGTTATTTTGGGACTTTTAAATCCTAAGGAAAACCTGCTTCTAGTTGCTGACTAGTCTGTAGCTGTTTGCTTCTTTTATCCTTGGAGCCTTGTCTGGGGCTGTTTCAGTAACTACCTTCTGGTTCTGTTTTATTGTGCAATGCTGGTGTTTTAGCATTTTGTTTAGAAGAGTTTTCACGTTACAGAATGAAATCTGGCAGTAGAAAAGAAGGAAGAAAAAGAAAAAAAAAAAAAAAAAAAAAGAAAAAAGCAGCACTGTGATCCAGGTTACCACAATCTCCTCATGAGGAATTCCCAGGTAGAGGGGTTGGGGTTTTTGGTGAGGGAATTCTTTTTGTAATGTTTTCTTTTAAGGAAAACAGACAGAACTACACACAAAGGGGCACTGGGTGAGCCACACTGTCTCCACTGGCAGTAGCTCCCAGGAAAGGCTGAGGTGCCCCAGTTCCTCGGGAGCCCGGCTGGACTATCTGTGCTCTCAGCAGAGCTGTCTTGTGCCAGGGCCAGGACCAGCCTCAGCCCCTGGTTACTTGCCAGGTCTCCAGTTGAAGCAGGGACAAGTGTTTGGTTCAGGCTGTTTGGGATTCAGGTAATGAGAGCTGCAGGTCCCACCTCTCTCTCTGTGAAAGCCTTAACTCCCCCCCACCCCGCAGCCTCTCCCTCCCTCCGCCTGGGCCTTACATCAGCCAGGACTCTCCTGCCGCTATGAGGGGCTGATCCCACCTCCCACTAATTGTAAACACCTCTGGATTTTCCTGCTCGAAGCCACTGTCTCCCTGTAGAGCCCAAGTGCCATCCCTGGCAGCCTCTGCCCCTCGTGCTGTGCTGCTGCCACCCGAGCTGGGCTCTCCCTGCGTTGTGTGAAGCGCCCGCTCATCCCATTGGAAACAAACCTTTCCCAAAGGGCTTCTGGAAGTGCACACCTGGACTGGTTAGGACCAGAGGGCTGCTGCAAACAGCCTTTTGGCAACGATGGAAGACCACAGAGGTGACTCCCAGCCATCTCTAGGCACGCAGCCTCCCCCCCCAGGTGTGCTCCAAGGGTGGAAGCTCTCCAAGAACCCAAACTCATGTCCAGCACTGCTGAGCCACAGCACAGAATTCAGAAAGGTGAAGGCATCAGCTTTTCCCAGGTAACACAGACCAACACCTCTCGTTGCTCCTGCCCACAGCTTCAGCATCCCGCACGATCCTGCCCTGCCAAGCCATACAGTGAACTATGCAGTCCTGCTCCTGCTCTGGGCTCAGTCTGCTGGTCCTACAGAGGGTTCTACATCCCCATTGATCCCAAAATTCATAGGTGAGGTTGGAAAGGGTGTCGTGCACCAGAGCGAGGCGGGGAGGTGACACCAGGAGTCTCGGGTGGGTGAGCTGGAGGAAGGTGACAGCCCAGTGCTGTGTCCCAGCAGAGGAGTGGAGAGCAGGGGGACAGCAATGCAGAAAATCCTCCAATCCAAGTGCAGTTGTGCTCGGGCTCAGTGATTCCTTGCCTAACCACGTCCCCAGGAGGTGACAGCACCTCTGTTCCTCAGCAGTTCCCTCCCATGGGCACTGTCTGCACCTTCAGCTGCCACTCCCTCTGTTTCCAGACGAGGGTCTCCCAGTGCACACAGGGACAGGGATCCAAGAGAGTGCTCCAGCTCTGGATTCTCACCTCTGCTTTGGAGCAGGAATTGAGCCACAGGAGACCTTCCTTGGGAAGGGCAGTGCAGTTGGTGGGTGAGTAATGAGGACTTGGCCCCTATGAAGTCTTACATAAAGCATTAATTTCTGACTTTTGCAGAGTCTTATCAGGTGATATCTATATGCATCTCTGAGAACACCCCCACAACTTTGTGCCTCTGCCTTTGCAGTGATCCCCCTGCCCTGCTCATCACTGGGGGATCATTAGGATTGCACAGTGGTAGTAAGTTGCTACACAAAACCAAAACCGACTTGAAAACGTCCTGTTCCTCTTTGAGCCCAGAAGGGACAGAACCTCAAGTGTGCTCTGCCATCCCCCAGGCTGGTGACAGGGCATTGACTCGAGTGATGTGTTAAATGTCAGGAAATCTGGGTGAGAAGTTGTTTTCCTTCCTTTTGTCAGCGGCTTAGGCATGTTCCTGTTTTCCCAGTGCCCCGGGTCCCAGTGTGAAAGGCATGGTGTGGTGTGAGCAAACACCACCAGTCCTCCTCGTGTGCAGAGTCCTGCCTCGTCCAGCTGGGGGGAGGGAGGGGGGGAGAAAAGGGTTGTTTTGCTGTTCATTTTCCTGCTGTAGAAGACTTGATTTTTCTTTCCCTGAGCCGCATGAAAGAAACATCCCAGAAAGTCTTGGGTTACCTTTGGAGTTCCCTTCACTTTAATTTATAGAGTGTCTTTTTTTGTGAACTGGTGTAAAATGTATATGCTGACAAGCTCATGTATTTTTATGTAAATATTTTTTGTGGTTTCCCCACTTGCCCTTCTCTGTAAATATTTAGAATTCTCATATTCTTCTCACCTTGTATGATGCAGATGTGGTTTTGTTTCTGTTTTTTATTTGTACTGTAATGCAACAATCCAGACTGAGGTGTCTTGTGGTATTAAACAAAAGCAACAGTCCCACTGAGCTCACACTCAGATGTGCAACTTGACAGCATTAATCAAGCCAGGTTAAAAACTACTCTGCTGTGCCTGCGTGTATTTTTTCCTCTGCCTCGTTAATTAACAGTGTACTTAAAAAACAAAACAGGAAGAGCCAGCCTGGGGCTGTGCTCTGGAGGGAGGGATGCTGGCAGGCAGCTAAGGATGAGGGAGGTGACTTTGAATTCCTGTGCCAAGGCTTGGGCTTATTGGTGCCATTCCACCTGTGCCCATTGCTGCTTCCTAACAATAAATAAACCTGCCTGGGCTCTGTGAGTGTCCCTTTCCTCTCACCCAGCAGGACAGCACGAGCAGAAACAGCCTGGCCCTGGCACAGGAGGCAGAGCACAGATGAAGTCAGGACAAACAGATGGCACAGGCCACCTCTGAGCTGGCCGGGGGGGATTCTGGGCACCACAGTAACATTGCTCATAGTTAATAGCAAGAAGATTATTAAAGGAAGCGAATTTCAAACATTTTTAATGCTCTAAGAAGGAATTCTCAAGAGTTTCTTAATCCAGTAAATGTTATGGGGTTTAGAACTGCTGCCAGGATTAAAACCAGTCTAATCCTCCTCTTTTTGGAGGACAGGTGACCCCACTGGTGATGGACCTGTGGGGCAGGGGTGGCTCCTGCTGTGCAGTCCAGCTGTGCCCAGAGGCTTTGTGTGAACACAAAGGCTGCGTTAGGGCTTTGGAAATCTCGGCCTCATCTGCTCCCAAATCCTCCCTTTGCAGTCCAGATCTGCTCATTAATGCACACCCAAACTCGGCACTGCCGTCCTTGCAGGGTTCCACCAGCAAACCCAGCAGCCCAGCCCTCCTGTCTGAAACAGAAATTCCTGCTCTGCCAGGACCAGGGGCAGAGCACCCTCCGTGCTCAGTGTCCCCCCTCTTGTGGGAGGACACCAGAGCTGCCCTCGGTGGGCAGGACATGACCAGGCTGACTTGGCAAATAAAAATCAAGTCCTGTAGACAAATTTTACATCTTAACTAAAGTGTTGGTGCCTGCTCAGCCTGTTTTCTGCACGGCACTCTGCCGAGAAGGGTGGGTAAATCTATGCCAGGACACTCGAGTTGGGTAGGGAAAGGAAGAGCAGGAGGAAGAACCCCAGGGATGTTTCCTCAGGGAGCAGCCCCAGAAGTGACATTCACCTCCCCAGCTTGGCTTGGCCTGAAATGTTCCAAAAGCAGCACCACCGGAATTTCCTTTAATGCCACCGAGACCCCAGTGAACCCCGAATTCCGGGCCTGGGGTTCCACACACGGGGAGAGGGCTCAGGGTGCACCCAGTTCCCCAAACCTCTGCTGTGAGGATAAACAGGATGGAAACTCCATCCTCTCCGACAGCCTGTCCCGAGCAGCTGAGGTTTGTGGGCAGAGCAGGCTGAGGAAAAGGGAGAAGGACGGATTTAAACTGCCGAACGACTGGTGAAACCCGGGGCGCAAAATCTCTTTTCCTCCCAGGGAGTTTCCAGCAGGCAGCGCTGTTAGACCGCCTCCGCCTCCCAACCCCGACCTGGCCGGCCGCTGAAAAGGCTGATGAGGATAATGTTCCGTTCTAGCAGTTTCTGCTCGCGTTTCCAGCTCCTTGCTTCTAGGAGTGGGTTTCCTTTAAATCTTTTCATATCAGAGGAGATCTGCAGAGTGGTCAATGCCGGCAGCATCCTGAGGAGCATCCTGAGGAGCATCCTGAGGAGCAGCCCTGTGTGGGTGCCCGGCCGAGCAGCCCCGCTCACCCCAGATCCTGAGCATCCCCATTGGGAAGGGACCTGCAGACCGAGGCCGGGCTCTGCTGCTCCCCAGAGCAGCCACCGGCTGTTCAGGGCCCCGTCCCCAAGGACCACAACAATATGTTTGTTCCCTTCCACACTAAAAGTCATCCAAACCCAGCAACTGATGCTGGAAACGCCGGGGAGATGCTCAGTCCTTCCTCCCTCCCTGCAGCTGGTGCACGGATGCCCGGCTCAGATTCATGATGAGCCCCAGCACCTGCCCGGTTTGGGCAAACACATCCCCAGCCATGCCGCGCTGAGCCTCCCTTCCCCTTCCCTTCCTCCCTTCCCCAGCCCAAGCCTGCATTTGTGTTCTCACCTTCCCATGCCCCAGGGGCTGAGGGGCCAGGCAGGGCAGGGGGACAGAGGTGGCTCTGGCCCGGATCTGTCCAAGCTGGGAGCTGCTGGTGCCCCTCTCCAGCAGGGCTTGACAGAAGTTTGGCAGCGTCACAGGAGCGGGGGAGGGATGCGGCACGTCACCCAAATCCCCTGGATTGGCGTTCCTGGTGCAGGAACTGCCTGCCAGCCCCTCCGGAGACCTGTCCCAGAGGGCAAGGATCCTGCCCAGGCACGGCCCAGGAGCGCCAGACTCCTAAGGGAGAATTCGTGATGGGGGCCAACACCAACAACCAAAATGGATGGGAAAAGCAATCCTTTGTGCTCCTCTCATCCTTCCCGGGGACAGCCGGAGCAAGCTCCCGGCTCCAGGGCTGCCCAGCCTCCTCCCACTCCTCCCTCGGGAAAAGCAGAGAGGGCAAGGTCCTGCCCTTTGCTTTTCCTCTGCAAAAGCTTTGAGGCAGCTCTGCATCAGGAACTGTCACAGCAACACTCCCCTGCCCCTCTGCCATCACTTCATCATCCTTTCCTGAAGGGTTTCTGTTAATCCTGTTCCATCTGGGTGCTTGGATACAGTGGGAGAAGTCAGGGGTGTTGGGAAGGGCTGAGGTGTCCTGAACTAAGGGATCCCCCCTCTCCTGATTAAACCTGGGGGCTGCTGAGCACATACAGAGTCACTGCAGTGTCCTGTGGGGTGACCAAACCACCCCCCCACACCTAAGGTCATTAATTCAAGAGGCAGCAGAGCCCAAACCAAAGGTGTGACCTGCAGAAAGCATCTCTGGAATAGGGAATGGCTGTCCTGGAAAGAGGGGGGGCTTGGTGCATTTCACAGGGAAATTAAAGCTGCCTCAACTCCATCCCGTGCATCTTAATCCTTCCAGTTCCAGATCCTTCCCAGTGGGCCAAGGAAAGTCATCAGTCTCAGACAGACACCTTGAGTCCAGACTGTGTCTGTGTTTTATGGTCAAACTGCAGGACAGGCTCCTCCAGGATCTGCCTGGGAAGGTCTCCCTGCCCCACGAAGCCTCCTCCAGGCTCTGCCCAGAGCTGCTGTCCCACCTGCCATGACACAGTCCCTGTCGTGCCACCCAGGGCCTGCCAGCAGCACAGGGGGAGCTTCACTGCTCTGAGTCCCAAGGGGAAGAGGAAGGCAGACCCCCCCAGAAACCTCCTGCTATAGAGTGACTGAATGCATTAATCACAGGCAGATGCAGTCAGGAGGCTCCCACCTCCTGAACAAGAAAAGTTGCCTTTCCAAATACCAAAGGCAGGGGGGAGGAATGAGATCCTCGAACAGATCTGCCCCTGATGGGGGCTGTGCATTTGGAAGGATGCAAGGATTGTAGGTGTGCCAGGTGAGAAAGGTTACACAGAGGGGGAGGTTTTCAAGTAAAAAACGTGTTCATCCATTTTTTAAAGATGCTGGAGAAGAATATTTGACTCCAGCAAGTGCTGGAGCTTTATGCATTATTCAAACTGTGTGAACGTTTGAAGCCTGGAGACCTGAAAACCTTCACTGAGAACAAATCTCCTGGCACGCTCCCAGGGAGGAAGTGTGGGTGATCCGTGGCAGCCCGGCCGAGGAGGCGGCTGCAGCGGTTCTCAGGGATTCTGGCTCTGCTCTGCACCTCAGCACTTCACAGCAGCCCTGCTTCCCCTCCGCCCCCAGACTACACCAAAAATCCCAGTGGGAAGCGCTCAGGATACAGCCAGGGAGAAGCTGCTCCTGAGCCACCCCTGTCACACAGAACTGATGCAAACACACACGGAAAGGCAGCAGGGAGGCAGAGGAGGAGGGAGGAAGGAGAACACAGCAGCCCACATTAAACATGCAAGGGAAAACCAAGTCTCCCCTCCTCCAAATCCACCCTCACCCTCCTGGGCAGCCAATCCCATCCACAGCAATATTCCAGAGAATCTCATTCTGCTGCACTTCAAGCTATAAATTCAAACATCAGAATAAAAAAAGAGGTGCCAGACGGGGCCAGGTTTTCAGACAGGCAGGCAGGCAGCCAGCAGCACAAACACACTGAGCACGGGCAGGCAGCTTCCTTGCCCCCTCCTCCTCCCCATCCCTGCTCTTTATTTATTCCCTTCTTATTTCTTTTTTTCGCATTCCCTCTGGTTGCTTCCTGAGGGGGACCTGCATCACCTCGCCTGTGGGGTTTTTGTTTCAAGCCTTTGGTTTCTTTTCTCTGAATCCAGCTCAAGCTTTGCCAGCCTTTCTCCCTTGATCCAGCCCCACAAGGGTGGGAGCTGGAGCAGGATCTGCCTCATCTTCTGTGGCCAAAGACAGCTGGGGAGCGATGGCTGCACAGGAAGGGCAGGTGGATGGATCCCACCACAAACCCCACTGTGTTGGCCAGAAACCCCTCTCTCTTCTCACTGATATGGAGAAAGTGGAATTTCACCCAAAATGCAGCAACTTCCCAACTACTCTCCAGTACAAAAGGCACCAACTGCTGCAGGAGAGCAGGAGAGGCTGCCTTAAACTTCCTCACATTTCCCTTGTCTGAAAGACTCTTGGGAAAGGACCCAAAGTGCCACCACTTCATAAAATACTTTCCTCTATCAACAAAGTAAGTCCAAAAGCAAAACAACCCCCCTGTAAAAACACTCCCAACTCACAGCCTTTTCCCCTGCACCTCAGGGATGATTTTAAGGTGAAGGATGAGGGCAGGCTCAGTGTCTCCACTCACAGCGAGCTCTTCTCATGGGTGGAGGTTTCCCTCAGGGCTGTCCCTGGAATCTGCAGGGCAGCTGGGAATCATGGAATGGTTTAGGTGGAGGGAACCCTTCAAGCTCATCTAGTCCAACTCACTGAGTGATTTTCACGTTAGGTTTTGAGGGACAGGTGGGCCATCAGGAAAACAGGGAAAAGCCCCTTCCCAAGAGCCAGAGGGGTTATTTGCTGTTGGTGAAGCAGCAGCTGATGGCACCCTCTTTCACCTGGGGTTTTCTCCTGTGGGGTGGGGTGTGCTGCGAGATTTGAACTGGGAAAAGGGGCTGGGTACAGCCCCTGGCAGGCTGGTGTTCTCATCAGAGGACATCTCCCATCGTTGTGGAAGGAGTTCCTCAGCGCTGCAGCTCCTGCTTTCAGCTGCCTTCCTTGTCCCGTGAGTGGAGCCCGCTCACCAGAGCAGCTCTTACACCGGGACCTGTTTAACACCTCGTCTTACTGAGAGTGGGACCTGTTCCCTGTCTGCTCGGGTGCCTCAGGGAGAAACCCGGGACTCCCAAGCCTCTCCCTGCCCCGCTGGGAGCCGGGCTGTGGCTGCCTGGCCCCCGCTGTTCCTTGGAGCCTTTGCTGTTCTGTGTCCCTGCCGAGACCTCCGGGGGTTCCCGCTGCAGCTCCGGAGTTTGATCCACCTCGCCTGCCCCCCGGAAGTTGTGCTCCTACTGCTGCTCCAGCCTGCCTGGACAGGAGAGCCCAGACAGACCCCAGGATCAGCTGCCCAGGGAGGTTTGTGAAGCCTTTCTTCCATCCCTTCCCGGATCCCAGGCAGCCATCACTGCGTGCTCCCCGAGCTCGCTCCGGAGCGCCCCCTGCAGCCGCGGGGGAACCATCGCACCTGCCCTGCTCACCGGGAGCCGCCAGCGCCCCTGCCGGCTGTGACTGGAACTGCACCAGAGGGGAAAGGGCCTGACAGCCGAGAGAGGCTGCACTGGGTTTGTGCTTCTGTTTGTTGTCACCACTGTAGTTATTGTTGTTTGTTTGCCTGTTTATATATCTGTATTTTAGTAAAGAACTGTTATTCCTATTCTTTATATCTTTGCCTGAAAGCCCCTTAATTTCAAAATTACAATTTGGAGGGAAGGGGGTTACATTTTCCACTTCAAGGGAGGCTCCTGCCTTCCTTGGCAGACAGCTGTCTTTCAAACCAAGACACTACTGCGGAGCTGAGGGAGCACCCTCCTGCTTTTCCCCAGCTCTCAACTTTTTTTCTCAGGAGAGAGACAGAGAGTTAAAATTCTTTGCTCTTTAGCTTCTTGTTCATTAGCTGAAGCAAGGAGTTTTCCTGGCACTGTGGCTTCTTCTTCTTCTCCTGGAACTGTTTTGCTCTGGTCCAGAACGTGGCACTGGGAGGGCCCCACGCTGCCCCCCAGCTCCGGGCACAGCAGAGCCACACCTACAGAAAGGACTCTGCATCTACCAGGTCTTCTCCACAGTGAGAGGTTTCATTATTTAACATGATCCACTTTTTTCTTCCCTCTCGTGCCTGTGTGCACCCTGCTTGTTAAATAAACAGGGCTCTTTTTCACTTTTCTCCAAGAAATTTCTTTCCAAATCTGGTGGGGAAGGGGCTGATGAAACCTGCCTTCTGTCAAAGGACACATTCATTTCAGGTGTTTCTTCCTAATTTGTCTCAAACCAGGACACAGGGACACCAAATTTGTCTGTCAGAAATCCCTGCAGGATTGGGGAATAGATGATTACAGGTTGGATGGGCCTTGGAGCACCCTGGGATAATGGAAGGTCCCTGCCCAGTGGAACTGGATAAGCTTTGAGGTCCCTTTTCAACCCAAACCACTCTGGGACCCCAGGAAGATGGATTTCAAAACACTCCAGTTTCTCATTCCCAGGCCTTGGGAAGCAAGTTTCATCCCCATTTTATTGAAGGAAATTCAGAGTTTTTCAGCTCAGCTCAGTTAATTTATGGAGTCAAACATAACCTGGGAGGTGACAATGGGATCCCACAGACACCAGTGTCCCCAGAAGACCCTGCCACAAGTGACTGAGGTAATTTTCCTGGCTTCAGACTCCAGGTTTATTCTCTCCTGGTTTATCCTTGCACAGTGATGGGGAACAGGTCACTCTGCAGACCCTCCCCAGGCTCCTCAGCTCCCAAAGCCCAATTCCCAGGGTCAGATGGCACCAGCAACCAAGGCAGTACCTTCAGAGGTAATTAAGCACCTGATCAGTTTGGAGCCTCTATCACTAGCTGGAGATACTAATCAGATTTACCCCCTTTATTTCAGCAGGCAGAAGAGCAGGATGGAGAGCTGCCAGCAGCTGGGATACAGCCTGGCCCAGCCCTTCCCATTCTGCACGTTTGCTTTTGGACACTCCCAGGGCTCCCACTGAAGCATCCTGAGCTCAGGAGGGCACTCGGCTCTGGAGGAATAGAAATGTCAAAGCAATTAAGGCTGAAGAGGTTCCTTTTCTCTCTATCCACTCAAATCCTGCAAATTCCCTCCAGTGTGCACAAAACATCTCCCATTTTAACACTCCAAGTGTTTTCCCTGAAGCACAGCCAGGGGATGAGGCAACACCCCCCTTTCGGCAGTGGAACTGCTGGGATGTGCCTGGAGCCACCCCGTGCCACTGGACACACCTCAGACAGTGGGGAAAAGCCAAATTACTGAGCCCCAAAGCTCTGAACAGGAGTCTCAGGGCCCAAGGCCACCAATCAGGCACCAACCAGCCCTGACCATGCTGGAACCTCCCAGAGTCCCAACTCCTGAGTGTTTCTGCTCCACCTGTGAGACAAAGCTGTCACTGCCCTGCTGGTCCCACACCTCCTCCTGCCCTGCTCTGTCAAGGACAAGGTCAGTGGTGGATGTTTCCTGCAGAGGAAAACCCCCTGTGGACATTTCCCAGGATCCAAGTCCTGGACAGCAGCTCCGTGTCCCTGTGGAAGGAGGCAGGAGCTGGACAAGGGCACAGCTGACCTCATCTTCCTGTGGCCTTTCCAGCTTCTGTGGTGACAGCAAATCCCCCCAGCCCCTCAGCCATCCCCTCTCTGGGCTCCTCTTGTCCTGAGCAGCCTCCTGAGCCTGAGCCCTGGGGAAATAAATGCAATCCCTTCCTTTCAGAGATCAATCCAAGACTGAAACCTCAAGGAAAACATGCAAGATAAGGACATTTCTCCCAAGGCCTCTGCAAGCAGCAATAAACCCTTCAGCTGCCTCCCAAACTGATTCTCCACAGCCTTCGAGGCCACAGAGTGGGTCCAAGAGCTGTGCCTTGTTTCTAGGACAAAGCATTTCCACTCCCCTTTCCCACCAGGAGGCTGCTGGGGGCACAAATATCCCAGGCTGGGCTGTCTGGTGCCACCAGGATCATCAGCTCCCTCACTGCCATGTTTATAGAAACAAAAGAGCCTCATTTCTTGCAACAGGAAAGGCAGAGGGAGCAGGGGAGTTGCTGGATGCAGCCCCAACCCACCCCAGTCCAGCTCAGCACCACAACAGCCGGCTCTGCTGCCCCAGCTAAGGGACAGCAGGGACAGGACACAGCCCCTGACACCCATCCCTGCAGGGCTTGGGGCTGACACCTCTGTGAACCCATCCTTCACCTGCCCTGGCTCCTCTCCCAGTGCCAGGAGCTGCCTCAGGAATCAGTGCTGGCTCCAGCC
Source organism: Lanius collurio (assembly GCA_020086605.1). NCBI lineage: Eukaryota > Metazoa > Chordata > Aves > Passeriformes > Laniidae > Lanius > Lanius collurio. The sequence goes on from JACBWW010000043.1 coordinate 707,281, forward strand.
TGGGCTGGGAATGCAGCAGGCACCTCCTGCAGGGAGCAGACAGGGGCTGGGAAAGCAAAAACCCAGAGCTGAGGGCAGGGGGTGGGTGCCATCACTGACCCCCTCTGCAGGTCCCTGCATCCCACAGAGCATCTGCCTTGTCCCCTCCTCGTCCCCTCCTCTGTCCCTTGGCACAAAAACCACAGGAGGGTTCCTAAAACTCCTGTACCTGAGGATGGCTCAATACTCAAAGCTGAGACTCCTCTTTGGCACCACAGGACGTGACTCTGGTCTGGCCCAGGAGTATAAAGGTTCTGTCCCCATGGAGAGCCCAAAACACAGAGGGTGAGCAGAGAACTTCCCAGCAGCTGAAGCTCCAGCAAGGAGCTCCCTCCCAGCAGGAGCACCCCCCAAACCCACCCAGCCTCCACAGGCACGCAGAGCTACATCCCAAAAATCCTGTGTAGGTCCAGGACTTGCCACAAGCCAGCAGAAGGATGATCTCCAGAATGTGGGCAGGCACTCAGCAGCCTTCCACTGCAGCTTCTGCTTTTAATGTCCCTTCAGAGTGGAAGCTGTCACGACATCGAGGTGCAGCACCAGTGACAATGCTTAAACCATGACAATGACAACAGGGTCCTCTCCCAGCCACAGGCACTGCCCAAAACACACACTCATCACCTGGACACGTGCACACTCCCTTGTACTCCACAGGGTTAGGGTATTTCTAGCAGGGAGTTCCACAGTCTTTGAGATTAAAGGAACCTTAAAAAAAAATCTATCTTTAACCTCAATCAGTTCAAAATGAACTGTTTCTTTTGAAATTTGTAGCATTCTTGGTTTGGTTTTGTACTCCACCTCTCTCCCTTGCTCAGGGATGTGACATTTCCATAATACTCTGGGTTCCACTGAAATTGAGATAATTCTCGGGCTGTGGCCTTTTGGAAGGCAGGGCCAGCTTTCCTTCATCTCAGTATCTGTGTGCCCTCTCTTCCCTCAGACAACCCCAGAGCTGTGCCAGCCCAGGAGGAAAGGGCAGGAGCTGTGGCAGGCACATGCTGCTGCACTTTCATTATCACAGTCACAACACACTGCCAAGCTGGGCGAGTATTTTTAGACTGGGAAAGGAAAAAACCCAGGCATTTATCAGAGAATTATTAATACAAAAGCAACACTAATATTAGCAGTGTTCGCTTTTCCTTATACAAATTGGGGTTGTTTTTTTCCCTTCTCCAGCTTTTCTAGACAAGGAAATTGGTGCTTATCCATCACTGAGAGGACTTGAACAAAGAGACCACAACGGGGGAGCAGGGATGGGGGGCTCCAGGACTTAAGGGGGCACAGAGATATCTTAAAAAGGACCACTTGGGCTCCTGCCATGGATGGCAAAGCTGTCACACCCCACAGGGACCTTGGCACGGTGTGACACACACACTGAGGATCCATGGGCCAACTTCTCCCATCCTCTGCAATATCCTTGCTTATCAATATCAAGCCTGGCACAGAAAAACTGGATTAAACTCCTGTGTGGACACAACTAGAAGCAGGTTTGGTTTATTTGAGCTCTGAAGGAACCAACTAAAGGCCACCTTTGTTCTGAGCTAGAGCAGCCTTGCCAGTGCAGTTTAAGTGCTCCACCTTCAATCCATGCTCTTTGCTGCTCTGCACTAATTTTCACTCAAGTCTCCCTGATCAAACAAACCTGAGGCAAGACTGAGAGTCCTTCTGAGCTGGCTCCAGCCAAAACACAGCCAGCACCAACCAGCAACAGGACTGGGCAAGCTGGGAACAATTTCAACTCCTTCTGCAATGACTCTGACCTGCCTCAATCCTTGGGGGTGAGCTGAGGCCACAGCAGAGCCCAGCTGGTAAAACAGCCCCAGGATCACAGACTGGAGCCTCTGGAGGTCACCTCCAGCCCAGGGGCACAGGAGGAGCCCATGGGATTGGACACCTCCACAGGAGGAGACACCACAGCCTCCTGGGCAGCTGTTCAGGGCTCTGGCACCCTCCAAGCCTTTCCTCACAGGACACATGGTCCAGTTCCCTCATCATCCTCACAGCTCTGGATTCCTGATGGGTTTGTTCCTGGATTTAGTGCCCAGGCCACACTGGGGCTTTCAGCCTGGCTCTCTCCTGGAGCCATTTCTGGCTTGGCTGTGCACAAGGTTATTTAACAGGAGCCCAGGGGAGAAGGGGGAGGGGGAAGGAGGGATTTTGCTTCTCCAGGGAAAGCTGCTGCTATCAATGAGCAAAATGAAATACCCTGGAGAGAAAGTGCCTGACAAGAGCCTGAGCCCCAGGAAGTGTTACCAGGACAGGGTCTGACACTGACAGTCTGACATTGGGGAAATGAAAGGGCTGAACAGCCACTGAAAGCAGCGAGTGAAGAGCAGAGGTGCTCAGGAAAGGCTCTGCACATGAGGCAGGAACAGCAGCTCCTTGTCAGCCTCGGGCTGATCAGAGCAGCTCTGGATGAGGCCGGTGATGTTTATCCCACTCACGCTCCCACATCCCCATTCTCCACAGACAAGCTGATTTCCACAGTACAGCAGCAACAGCAGACACTGGAGATCTTACACAGCAATTCATTGAGCTGGGAAGAGATGCTCTGGAGGGCTTTTATCAAGATAAGATAAGCAGCAGCTCGGCTGCAGAGACAGAGATCCATCAGAATGTATGATCTGCTTGGCCCCTTTGAGCTGATTTGTATTTGGGGGAAGAACAAACACAAACACATATAAATACCTGAGACAGGTTCTGTCCTCTGCAAGGCAAAACACACCCACAAACACTGGTGGTCACAAGCTTTCAGCTTCAGGGCATTCCCCTGTGCCAAGGCCACACCTGGGCTGCACCTTGAGCAGACCCAGGAGCTCCTGGGAGGGCACCATTTTGGAGGAGAGAAGCGCCAAAGACGATGAAGCCCAGGCAAGTTTTATGGCAACAGCAGCCAGGCAGAGGGAAAGAGCCCACAGCAGCAGCCCTGTGGCAGGAAAGGCTTTCACAGCAGGCAGATGTGAGCAGGCTGCAGAGCCCCTGCTGGAGCAGAGCCCCTGCTGGAGCAGAGCCCCTGCTGGAGCAGAGCCCCCCAGACCCTGGGCCCGACGGGAGTCCCTTCATCCATCGCCTTCAAACCCTCACCCAGCTGCACTCGGGTTCTGAACAGCAGCGAGGTTTGAACCCACACTGGAAACCTGCAGTGATGTGTCTGCAGTTAAAGGATCCCTTCTTCCCAGCATAAACAAGGCCATGGGTTAAGTGCAGTTGTTCCATTAAATACAAGCAGAGAAAAAACCAAGGATAAATCAGTGAGTGAGCTAAGAGAATAATTACTTTTACCTCTTTCTGTTCACAAATTGATTGGAGCAACTGAGAGTTTTCCTGGATCTGTTTATGATGGGAAATTCACAAGGCTATTCCTGCAAATAATTAGTTATTGATTCCTAAGTTTGCTTAGGGAAAAGCTCTCCTAAGCAAGTCAATCTGTTATTCAAGCCACATTTGTTTAGGGATTTGTGGCACCAGAGCCACATTTTTGGTTTCCTACTGATGAAGCACAACTTCAGGTTTCTCCACGAGTGAAGGAGGTGTTTGAAATCCCATTTTCCAGAATCAATCCTTTTTTTCCCCTTCTTCTTCCAATAAATGCTTTTCTCCAGTATTTGCTTAAAAGGTCTTGAATATTACTTGGCAAAAAATTATAGTTATTTTATTGATACTCTAGAAGCATTTTCCCAGCATATAGATGTTCTAACTAATAACAACAGCACTGAGTCCTTGAATGTCTCCTGACCCTACAGGGCACACAACTGGGGACAGAGTTTTCATTTCTGCTCAGCTTCCTGCTTCTTCTCGTGACAGAAAAGCTCTGACCATCAAAAGATCACTCAACACACTTTTTGTTACAAAACCACACAAATTTCACACAAAAGTGCCACACAATCTTTTCCCAGTGTCAGGATCTGACACGTGGCTGGGATTCCTCAACCCAGTGTAACAAAAACCCCACCTGATCCTCTCAAGGGCCAGGGTTTCACGTAGGGAATGCTGAGCCCTCACCATAAATTTTCCTCAGGTCCTTTTTCCCAGAGCTGGGGGAATCAGCACTTTTCTCCTACCAGAAGCATTTATTGCCCTTGGATTTGAGTTCTGGTTGGATTCAATCACCCCCAGAAAAGCAGAGCAGACTTTCACTCTGCAGCAATTAGAGGCAAAACCTGAGTAATTAACTCTCCATGTCCAACTCCCCTGTTTCATGCTTCCCTGGGCTCTGGCAGAACAGGCTGCCTGTGCCTGAAATTGGGGTTTTACAAGGAAAACCCGATGTGTGGGGTGAGGCTGCTTGGTGGAGTGTTCCCCAAACCTGTGGGACATCCGGGAACACACAGGTTGGGACCAAAGAAAGCAGCTGGGACTGACATAATCCCAAATGCCAGAAGGGCCTGGAAGGATCACATCACATGGAATATCCTGAGCTGGACCCACCAGGATCAGCCAGTGCAGCTCCTGCCCTGCACAGACCCCCCCAACACCCCCACCCTGGGCATCCCTGGCAGCGCTGTCCCATCGCTCCTGGAGCTCTGGCAGCCTCGGGGCCGTGCCCATTCCCTGGGGAGCCTGGGCAGTGCCAGCACCCTCTGGGGGAAGAGCCTTCCCTGGTACCCAATCTGGCCCAAGAGTCCTTCCACACCTTTAGGTGAACACTGATTTTAGAGGTCTCCCTAATGCAGCTTTCTGCTCTCTGTCTGGTCCATCAGGATTTCGAGTGCTCCTTCACAGCCCATTTCCCTGCTGTTCCCCATCCACTCTGCAACAATTCTTCCAATTGTGTGCCACAAAGCCCCGTGGAAGTGTTCATCCTGCTGCACTCACACGTGTGAAATGTACTTTTTCAAATCCTCAGCCCCAGCCCCAGCAGTGTTTGTTGATGCAAATACCCTGAACTGTCCCTGAGCCTCCTCCTCCCCTCCTTCCCAGCAGCTTTGGAGACCATTCCTTTCAACAGGCCATGCAAATCTCTATTACCACACCATGATGGGCTCAACAAAAAACAGCATTTCCAGAGCAAAGGGAGAAAAATTCTGTTTGGTTTTGGTTGGGCTTTCGTTTTTTCAAGGCATGTTGTGAAAAAATAAGAGCTACTCTTAGAGATAAATCTGCTTCTGCAAGCTAAACAGGAAAAGTGCATTTTCGTGCCTTTCCATGCCTCAGAGCCCTCTTTGATAGCTCAGGACTGTGTAGGAAGATCTGGCCCTAGGCACAGACTTTGGGTTGGAAGGGACCTCACAGACCATCTCATTGAAGGCAAAATGTGTTTTTCATTACCTCAAACTGTATTTCACAAGTGATTTATCCTTGCAATAGGATGAGCAGAGGAACTGAACCTCAGAGAATGAAAACCACAGAACTTTGGGCTACTAATGGGACCATATGAACTTTTACCTAATTAGTAACATCCTGTAAGGTGCCTTTACCCAGTGTGTCACTGGTGCCATTACAGTGGCCACAGAAAGGCCAGAGGACAGTGACAGTGACACTCAGGGCTCAAGATGCCCAGGGCAATGCCCAAACTTGCCAGTTACATCTGCTCTTACAAGAGCAGGATTTATTTCAGTATCATTGAACAACAAAGAGCAACCCCAAGACTTTGCACAGAAGATTCTCACAACAACTTTCAAAGAGCCCAGTGACTTTAACAAGTCCCTATGAGCTTAAGGACTGCCACAACTCCCTGTTAACCTGAGCAGAATAATCAACTTGGCTGTCACCAGCACCTAGAGAAGCCCAGATTCAGAGGCCAGAACTCCCTGGCTGGTCAGGCAGAGAGAACTGGCTGCTACAGCCCTTTCACACCATGGTTTGCACTTCCCATAATCAAAGACTACCCAGGGGAAACCAAGTGATCAGGTTTTGAACACTCATATTAAGAAACTCTTCAAAAATGAAAAATCAGCAGGCAAAGCACAACTGTGCTGCAAATGTGATGTCAAAGATGAGACCAAATGAGTAAAGAATCCCAGGCTTTGGTTCAGCACCTCCTGGATGCTGTTTGGACAGGTGACACTTCACAATCTGAAATGCACTTTGAAACTGTGCCCTGCTGAAAACCCTGTGAAATTAAATGGGCTCCTTGCCTTGCAGTGAGGGAGGCAGCTGGAGCAGCCACAGGATTACACTGCTCCCTGCCCAGACGAGCCTGTCACCAGTGAATTCCTCCTCCCCCTTTTCTTCTTCCCATATTAATGCCCTTCATCATAATAAGGATTCCTTCCCACTGCCAAAACTCAATTTACACTATTTACTTTAATGACCTCATTTGTCATCCTGGCCTGTGCTGCTGCCTCTGGGACCACAGCCCGTCCTGCTGCCAGAAGGTCTCATTTACAGTTTGCTCTTTCATTACTTTTTTTAAAGATTAAATTGCTTCCATTTCAAGGCAAACAGTGTGGGACAGTGAGATACATTCATGCATTTGATCAATGCATCTTAGGGGTATGGGCACCCCAGTCCCAGCTGACTTTCATCCACTGCATCATCCAGTTATTTCCATCACCTTTGGCTTTGTTATTCCTTTCAATCCTTGCAAAATGTACTGGTTGGGACATTTGAATATTGCCACAACATTAAGCTGTGGGAGGAATCTTAACTCGTTTTTGGGGGAAGAATAAGAGTGTGAGCATTTCCTTCCCCAGTGCATCAGTTCATTTGTCTGTCTAAACCCCATTTTTTATCTCACAGCCTCACTGCTCCAGAGAGGTACATTCCTTCCTATTAGATTAGATTTCCCTCTCCAATCCTGACATGCCCAGTAAAAATTCAATGGTAATGAAGTCATGTAAATAGGTTAGGGAAGAGCACAATACTTCATGTTCCATTATGGCCCACGCTCTGTGCAAACAGCAGCACACAGAGCATGGGCTGGGGGAGCTCCAAAATCCCACCCCAAAGCCAGCCAAGGCAGCAATGCCCCTCCCAGCAGGGCTGGCTGAGAGGTCACTGCTGCAGGGCTGCAATGAAACACCCCCAGCCTGTTTGCAGCAGCTTCAAAAGGAGGTATTAGAGCCCATTTTCCATTTTCCTGTTTAGGAGCAGCTGCTCCATCCCTCTGCCTCCTCCTGGTCAGTCCCAGCTGACTGACTGGGACAAGAGTTGTCTTCCCAGGGCAACCTGCAGTGGCCACTGCTCTGCTGTTCCAGTTGGTCTGGGAGCATTGGCCAGGCATGCTGGACATTTGCTGGACATCACTTGCAAATCCTAACCTAAAGCTTAACCACAACAGGTTCATTGCCAAGTGCCAAACTTCAAATCACAATGTCACTCGTTCCTTCGCTATTTAAAAATCTTTTTCTCAGATAAACAGAAAACTGTTTTTGAACCAATAAAAACAGCAGTGAAACTTCCCTCAAAAAATCTTGAAGAACTCACAGTTATTTCAAAGTTAACAAGCCCCTGCCTCATTTTGTTCAGCTCCTGTAACTACAGGGCTTCTTCTTTCCTGTTTCCTTCCATCCCAAACATTTGTCTTCAACCCCAATAAACATCACCCAAACCCTTTCCAGTGATTTCCAATATGCTCATGCATTTCTTCAGAAGCCTTTTCAGTGAATAAATTGGTCCCAAACTAATAGTCCTTGTTATTTATACAGACACAGCCTTGCTCGGGCTGTCTCCTAAGTAGACTTCAGCAGGAACATAAGGAATAACATCTTTTCCAGATAAATTTGAGTCTGATATAAATGTAAGTATTTTCTACAGAAAAACATGCTTCAGATTTCTCATCAATATTTATACATGAAGCTAAACCAAGCTTTTTAAGTTGCTCCTAGATAATATATGATGGTAACTTGACAATAACACAATTTTACAGGTTATGTATGATGCATAAAAGCACATAAATATTACTGACTGTCAGAGGATCAGGTATCCAGTGTGTGGGGAGAAGATGGAAGTTATGCCAGCACAGTCTTCCCTGGATTCCCTCAGGTCGTGCCCTGGATCATCACATGCAGATGAAAGCAGCAGCAAGGCTGAGGGAAAACAAACCAGAATTGACAACATCACACCAGCAAAAGCATCACCAAGTGGTCTGAAATAATCTGCCAATACAATAGAAATAAAACAGCATCAAAGCTCTTGGAAACATCAGGTAGTGCCACAAAGATACAAACATTTTAGATACTGTGCACTGGAACTCTGAAAAACAGCTCTTAGACTCAATAATATTTTTTTCTTATTTTCTTTTGTACTCTTTTTACCTTTATCTGTGCAGGACTTGTGTCATTACCCTGCTCTGTTTGCTGCAGCACAGAATGGTGATGCCTGAGGCTGGAAAGGACTCTTTGCTACTTCTGTGGGAGCTGCTTTCCAAGGAAACATGGGGGGAATTTAAACAAAAAGAATACACTGGAAACCACATGGAATTTGCATGCAAAGCAGAGAAGAATTCCAATGGTTTCTGGTTTATTGGTAGGCACAACCACTGAAATAATTCCAGAAGAGCTGTAATCAAAGAGGGAGAGCTTGGAAAGGAGGCAGGGTTGTGATCACCGGATCACTGAGGATGGAAAAGCCCTGCAGGGTCATCGAGTCCAGCCCGTGTCTGATCCCCACCTTGTCCCCAGCCCAGAGCACTCAGTGCCACATCCAGGCCTTCCTTGGACACCTCCAGGGATGGGGACCCCAAACCTCCCTGGGCAGCCCCTTCCATGAAGAAAATCCTCCTGACCCCCAGGATGGACGTGCCTGCCCATCTCCCACAGCCTGGACCTCACCATCATCTCCAAACCCAAGGTGAGATCTTCACCCTGGCATCTTCACAAACCAGACTTTCCTGGCCCTCCCTGTCCCACGAGCTTCTGATCCACTCAGCCAGGGCAGAGCCTCTTCCTGACAGACACGGCCCTCTCCTGCCTGGCAGCTCCCAACACCTTCTCCACCGTGCAGAGCAGGATTTGTAGTCACAGCAGGTAAACGAGCTGTGGACAGGGAACACAACGAATTAATCACATGAATTATTTACACACACATTCAGCAAAGCCATCCTGCTACACAGCAGTTCCAGCAGCTGGGATTATTAATTTATAACCCAACTACAGCTACATTAAACCAAACGAGGCTTCCATAAAAACTTAACTGTAGAGCCCCAGGAAATATTGCCCAGCACATCCTGGCAGTACAAGAGGGCTCTCCAGCAAAGCCCCAGCTGAAAATCCATCACATTCTTGGGAGATGGAGAAACATCCACTGGGTTCCAGTTTGCATCCAGGCACCTCCCTGCCTGCAGTGCCCATCCAAACAATGCAGCTGAAGTAGAATTTGCCTTTAAGGTTATAAAATAGCCCCAAATTCCTCCCTTTCCAACAGCAGTGCCAACATCCCCCCTTCCCTCGGGAGCAAAACCCTTGGAGAGCTAACAGGGAGCATCCTCCACTCCTGCAATGTCCCCTTTGGGCCCCACTCACCTGATGGGAGCAGGGAAAAAGGGACATCACAAAGGGAGAGCAGGAGAAGCCTTTGGGGGAGGGACAACACAGGATTTGATGAGAGGCTGCAGAGCACAAGGGACAAAGGGAGGAGACTGGAGACACCTGAGCAGAGAGTCCAGGGGAAGGAAATGGGGCACAGAGCACAACCACAGCAGAGATTGGGGACTGGGGAATTCAGGGAAACCATGGAAACAGAGTGGTCCAATTCCCCACGGAGCAAGAAATGCAGATAGTAAGTCTGTAAGGAGAAACCTGGTCAGCAATGGGAAGCCTGCAGGCCGGGAATGGCTGAGGAAGTGGGAAGGCTGGGCATGGAAGAACAAGAGGAGCTCCATGGCATCCCAGGGCAGCTCTAACCACAGCCTTTAATGCTGGGTGTTTATGTGACAGACACCCCATCGTGTCCTGCAGTCAAACATGGCTTTATAGAAACATGGGCTTGTCCCTGGCTGTAACCAGGGGCTCCACATTCCTAAATCCTGCTGGTGTGTTCTGTGCCCTCTGCAAAGAAACAGAAGCCACCACTCCAGGCCTGTTCCCAGCCCACTGTTCACCCCAGTAAACACATTAACAGCTGCACTGCCACATCCTCAGCTGCTTTTTCAGCCACTTGGTGGCTGAGGCAGCAAATTAATCTCCATACAATAGAAATTCAGTTCCCCCTCATGACTGGAAACCCTCCCTACTGCACTGTGTGCAGCCTGAAAGGGTTTCTGACAGCACAACCTGGTGGCACAGCAGCCCTGCTGCCACCTCTGCCCAAGATCCCAGGGCAGGGGGGATTGCCTGTTCCTGGTGACTCTGAATGCTCCTGTTGTCAGGAGAGGGGTTTGGTGCCTCCTGAGCACACAAATGATCTCCCTTTGGGGCTGCAGAAAAGGCCCCCAGAGGCACTTCAGCCCTGCCAAGTGCTGGGGAGGGAGCACATGCTCAGCCCAGCACTGCAGCTCTTTCTGTGCCTCCACAGGTACATTCCTGGCACTTCCAGGATGCCTGTGCTGGACCTACTTAGGGATCACTCTGTGGCACTGCACAGGTCAATCCTAAACCCCACAGCTCCCTGTTCCTGGGCAGGAGAAGCATCCTGCCCCTCCCTGTAGTGAGGGTGTGGGGTTGCTCTTTGCTCCTGCCCTGAACTGGGATGAGGTGAGGTTCAGCTGCTCCAAGTCCCTCACAAGGAGCATCCGGTGTCACTGCTGTGATTTCCCTGCTGGCCTGACCCGATGCTCTCAGAGCTGAGGGGCAGGGAAGGCTCTGCCCATGGCCCATGACAGGTGTGGCAGTCCCAAAGCATCCCTAAATGAATCATAGTTGAAGAAACAAAACAATCACCAAAACAACAAGGAAATTACCCATTAGCTGCAAATACTGTAAAGACAGGAAGGTTAATGATCCCAGCAGGGTGGAAATTCTCCTGTGTCAGGGATTTCAGGCAGCATAAAAAGCAGCTTTACACTGAATCTGGGAGGGGAGGGAAGAGACAGCAGCTTCCAGGTGTCCAGAGAATCCAGTGGGACAAGCAGGAGGCAAAGCCTTGGAAAGGTGCTGCCCTTGTGGTGCCAAAGGGGAGGAGAAACCTCCAAAGCCACCTCAGTGCCAGTCCTGCCAAACAGGAGAAGGACCCCCTCTGCCACCAGCATCTCTGTCCAGAAGTGCTGCAGTTTCCAGCAGTTTTCCTGCCTGCACAAGCAGGGGATTTGCAAGCTCTGGGAGCTGTGTGCCTCAGTTTCCCTCTCACAGGGTCACAGAGGGCCAGTGGGCCCTAAGCAGGTCTAAGCACAAAGTGGGCAGCACCTCACTGGAATTGCTGCTTTTTGTGCTAGCACAGCCCTGTCAGCAGCTGTGGAGGAGGCCAGAGACCCTAACAGCAGGCTCATAAAAAGTTCTCAGACCCAGCAGGTTTCCATACAAACCTGTTTTTAACATTTATCCCATTACCTGCCTGCTCTGTGCTTCAGTTGCTTTCTCTGCACAAGTGGAAAGTGGCACCAGGTGCCCATGGAATGCCAACCCCCGAAATGCCAGCTACAGGCTGGGTGACTGCTGTGACCAAGAAATGCACCCTTTAGGGGGGCAGGGGCTAAAGGGGCTTTGGCAAGAACCCCAAGTGCAGAGCAGGATGGAACTGGGTTACACTGTCCCTATGTCAGTGCTCAGCAAAGCAAAAAGCACCTCCTGACAAAGACACAACTTGGTCACTGCCTGGTGCACTCGTCCTTCCCACCAGCACTGCCAGACCCTAAAGCACAGCAAAACCACTCAAACAGCCACTCAAACAGCACAAACCCCAGCTCAAGAAAGGTACCAGCACGGGGCATCCTGAGGAATGAAATCACCCACGGGCTGAGGCCCTCGGAAAGAAACCAGCTTGGTTTTTCCACATATCCAGAAAGGGCAGCACACAAACCCCTTCCCGTTTTCCTCCCCTCCCGTTCCTCCGTGGCTGCTCCTCCTCCTCAGGGAAGCAGGGCAGAAGGCAGTGTGGGACCTGAATCTGTCCCTGCCCAGCCCAAAACAGCAGAGAAGTCAAGGGGAAGCCCTCCATGTCCATCAGGAGATTTCAGCCCCTCCAGCCACACCAAAGCTATTTTCTTCCAGAGCAAAACCAAGTTCAACCCACACTTTTCATCACAGGAAAACACCAAAGAGGGACCCCAGTAACCTCTGCTCTCCCAGCAGCTGGAGGGAGTCCTCCTGAGGGCCTGGGGAGTACCTGGGAGCAAAACCGCATTGCTCCCACCCAGTGACTCTGGTTTTTGGGGGTTAGAGCTGAAATCCACCCAAAATAATCCAGTGGGGTTTATGAGGACTTTGGAAAATGTCAACTCATTTCATAGCATCTGAAAACCAAGCAAGCTTTTACATGTTTCCACTCTGTCCACAAAAATGTGTGTTGAGAATTCCCATTTGCTCTCTTTTTCTTATATTTTTCCCTTTTGCAGAGTGCCAGGGGAAGGACCAAACAGATTTTATTTTCAAGTTCTTGTTCAAGACTGTAATGAAAACTAGGGGATTATTTTTTCATGAAAATGTCCACTTAGGAACAAGGCAATTCTCTTCCCGAAAGGGAAGAAATGGTTTCATTAAAAAACAATAAAAAGGTAAAATGGTACTTTCTAATGAGAAGTTGGAGTCTCTTCTCGAGTTATTAAGTAGCAGCCCAAGCCACACAAACACACTTTGTTATCCTCCCCAGTGTCCACACTTGCAGCAGGGAAAATTCCTGCCAGTGCTTTGGAGTTACCAGCAGTACTTTAGTTGGGAAAAGATAAAAATCTCTCTGGCACACAATCTGCATTTGTGATTTACAGTCAGGCTTTGGAGGCTTAGACCAGGTCAAAGCTCAGCTCTGCTTTACTCAGCAAGGGACGTGAGCTGTGGTCCTGCCTTTGTGATTCCATCAGGGCTGTGGAGGGAGGAATCTGGATGGGGAATTATCTCGGTTTTGGAGACCAATTTCAGGAGAAAACACCCTGGAATAAGTGTTCAGAGTGTTTCTGTCTCCCAGCAGCTCTCAGAGGCAGAGGTTTTGTCCGGATGGATGCTGTAGGTAAAGCACTCACCATCCCATAACTCAGAATCCCCAGGAAGGCCCAGCTGTCCCAGCCAGGTCACCGTGTCCCCGGAGCACAGGGCTGGCACAGGACACACAGCCACACCCCATGGCCTGGGAACAGAGGGCAGCAGGAGCATTTCTGGGGCAAGCCACGGTGGGAAGGGGTCAGGTAAATGTCAGGAGGTGGTGCTGCCTCAGCTGCATCCCGGGGACAGTGCTGGCTGTCCCTGTGTCCCCAGCCAGGAAACAGCACGGACCAGGTCCCTAATCCAGCACTGCCACGTGTGTCCCTGCAGCAGTGGCCTCAGAGGTGCCTGTGATGGCAGCACGAGGGAGGTGACCCCTGAGCAGGACCATCTGCAACCCACAGGTCAGCTCTTTGCTGCTGTAGCTTCAGTCAGGCCCTCACTGGCTGGGGCTGGCACGAAGCTCCTCAGCAGAGAGCAGTGCCACCACCACTGTATTTATAACCTGGTATCAGGGCACTCCACCCAGGCCTCAAATCCCTTTCTATTCTGAGCTGTGCAAGAGGAGAAGGGCAGAGGTCCTGCCCCAGAGAATTCTCAATTTAAGCAGCCTGCAGGCAGGGACAAAGACTTTGGAGTAAAATATGATCTGATAACTGAATACCTGTTTGCTCCCTCTGTTGCTGACCAAAAATGTGTTTCCATAAATTTGCAAGTCCAGAAAGTCTGTTCAGAGCCACAGGATGAGTCTGTCCCTAAAGCCCTCAAGGCCTGTAAGCTTTAATCAGCCATCCTCTCACCCTGTGGTCTGTCAGCACAGTGGCCCTGCTGCTCGAGCAGCTTCAGAACTGCTGGGCTCCCTCCCTGGTGACTGAAGTTCTCCCAGCTCCTCATTACCACCTCTCCCAGCTGCCTGCCCCACATCAAAGGGGTTTCCTGGGGCTTTGACAACCATCCCCCTGCTTCCAGCAGAAAGCTGTTGTAAGCTTTTTTTGGGAAGAACTGATTTAAAGGAGCTGAAATAGGATTTACCCAGAGAGGAAGAAGCTCCAGTTTTGCATCCCATCATGCACAGTGGAGGATGATCCCTGCAGTCAGTGGGGAAGAGAATCACGGAGTCCCAGAGCTGGTTGGGTTGGAAGAGCCCTTAAAGCACATCTTATTCCACCCCCTGCCTTGGGCAGGGACCCCTCCCACTGTCCCAGGCTGCTCCCAGCCCCAATGTCCAGCCTGGCCTTGGGCACTGCCAGGGATCCAGGGGCAGCCACAGCTGCTCTGGGTCCCCCAGCCTGTGTGAGCACTGGGAGCTCCAGTGCTGCTGCTGGGAAGCCCTGGAGGCTCAGGCTTTGCTGTGGACTGGTAACACAATTATTTATCTTGAGTGGATGGAAGTGCAATCAAGACAGAGCCATTCAAAGCATCTTGAGACAGGAAATTGAGCTCCCAGACCCAAACAGGTCTCGCTAAGCAGCACAAGGGTGGCCGTGCAGACCTGCCTGCTCTGTGGCAGATTTTCATCACTGTTATTCATCCTGGAGCAGAAATTTTAAAGGGAATAAGTCCTTATTTCCCAGGACTGAAAATGCCTTTAGGCATCACATCCAGGGTGATTTGTCTCACTGGAATGCTCGCTGTGGGCCTTGTGACAGTCCCTGTGTGCCCTGTGGAGCAGGGGGATGGGGTGGACAAGCACACCAAGTGCTGGAGCCTGTGAGCTGGCCCAGCACATCCAAGCACACCCACAGTCCAAGGGCAGGAGCCAGGGAGCTGTGCCCCTCACACACGTGGGAATGGTCACTCCTGTGGAACTCTGCTGTGCAAAGCCAGGAGGGCTGAGCTGCCTCTGACTCCTGCTGAGCCCTGCTACAGGCAGCTTTTCAGGGCAAGTAATTAAAGATGGGCTCCAAATCCATAAATCAAAGAGAGAAAGACCTTGGGTATGGGAACAAAAGGAAGAAAAAAGGACTTAAAAGTCTGCCCTGTGCTGTGCAGTGCTCAGACAGGTTCTTTGCAGGCACAGTTTTGTTCAGGAACAGCCTGCTGAGACTCTGTGAGCTCCCTGGGGACACAGGTGGGGGAGGCCTTGAATCTCCGGGTGCTTTTGTGGCTCTGAGGGCTCGGCTCTGCTCTTAAATCACAGCCGTTCTCTCCTGCACAGCCTGCCAGGCATCAGCAAAGGCTGGGAGTTCCCCAGGGAGAAGCTGCCGAGCCGAGGGGACGTGACAAGCTCTGACAAAATACCACGGGAGAGCAGTGGGGAAATCTTCCTCCAGAGCCCTTGGCCATGAGGAGAAAATGAACCAAGAGCAGACCTCCAGCACTGACCCCTCTCAGCATTAAGGTTTCACCAGCATCAGTGAGGACAGAAGAGCTGAACCCAAAGGAGAAACTGAGGCACCAGAGGGGGAAGGTCCATATGGATGGAAATCCTTCCCAACAAACCCCCCCAGGGGACACTTTCCTGCCAGGAAGCCAAGCTGTGTTAGTTTATGAGTGGCATCTTCCCGCTGCTTTCCAGCCCCGTGCCCCAGCTGCTGGGTTGGGCTCCAAAGGTGATGCCCAAAGCCAGGAAAGCCCCGGGCTCTGCAGGAAACCTCCAATTAAATGGGGGTGGCCAGGGCTCCAAACAGCCCAGGAATTCATACCAAATAATCCCCCCAAGTTTGTCAGAGCTCCTTGGTGAGGATTTTCTGGCTGAAGAGGAGGGGGAGGAAGGTCTGTGGAGCCCTCAAACCACACGAGGCTCTGGAGAAGAGAGAGTGACTCTGACTGCCCCAGGAACAGGCTCAGGCAGGAGATTGGAGAGCTCTGCCCTTGGCTGCTGCTGAGAGTGATGCTCTTGTTTTCTGTATTTTTCCCCCAAACCTCTTAAACCTGCTCTTACACACTGCAGAGCCTTTTGTTAACTATTTCCTGCTCCAGTTTCCATGGAAAACAGAGAGTCACATGCACCATCTCCCAAGAGATGACAGAAATGCCTCTGGCCTAACAATCCCTTTAACAAATGAGGCCAAAAAGAAAAGACATCAAGGTGCAAACCAGGGATTTCAAGTCCACCTGCTCAAGTTCCACAAACCCTCAGTATTTTAGAATAATCAAGTGCTAAAAAATTCCCAAGCTGTTTGGGTAAGTCCACACTGAGGCATTCTTTCCCCCCAAAAATGGCAAAAAGGAGGCATAAGCTTGTATATTGCTAAAATGCTGGAGAGAAGTGTAATATTGTGATTTAAAGCATTTGATCTCGCTTTTCCCTGGTGATACACTTCTAATTCTCACTATTTCTAACCTTTGGGCCAAGGTCCCATCTGTCACCCCAATACCTGTCTTTGCTGAGGTTTCAGCTCATTTCCCCAGGGCTCCTGCTGGTTCCTGGATAACACGATCCACCAGCAGCACACTGGGCACCATCCAAAGCCCTCTGAGTGAGAGGCCCAGTGCCCAAAGCTGGGGTGTCCAGAGGGGGGTGCCTGATTTGGGCTCTTTGCAGTGCTGTTTGAAGCCTGATTTCATCACCTTTGAGTGTCAGCTTCTATGAGATCTGTAAGAAACCCCTGAATTTCCCTACCTGCTCACCCCAAGATGGCACAGAAGGGAAATTCAAGCACTGATGATGTTTGCAAACCTGCCTGTGTTTCTTTTCTCTGCAGGCACTCACACAAGGCCTCCTCACTCAGTTTTAGGCTAAAAGGAGCTCTTGTTCCATCGGCTTCAGCTGAGCAGCATTTGCCCCATGACACCTAAAGAACAGGGCCAGCTGAGGTTCAAGGTCCCAGAATGTGAAGAAGACCCCAAGTCTTCTGTGAGCAGCTGAGGGTGGGAGGAGGCCCTGTGAGGAGGGAGAGCTCCTGTAAATCCGTGCAGCAGCAGAGTGGTGCGTGGGGCTGCTCTGGGGGCAGATTCCATGGAGTCTGTCTGGTTCTAAAGTGGAACTCTTAATGAAACAAAAGTGCAGTGCTCTAAATTTAGATGCTCTATTAATGCCTTTAAAAGCCACGAAGTGGCTGAAATCTCACTCAGAGTGGTTGCTCCCATTAGGCCAGACCTGAAATCCTGGAGCCAGTGGGGAAAACCTCACGGGTTTGAGTGCTGAGCACCCTTTTGCTGTCCCTCCCCATCCTTGGTGGCCCTTCCAGTGGTTGCTGTGTGCTCCCAGGTGACACAACCCACAGTGTTAATACCTGTAATTCCATTTTATGCTTTAGCCTTTGTGGCAGCAGAGCAGCAAGGCTGGAGCTGAGTGAGACAGCAAATAAACAGCAGGCCAGAGAGCTGCAATGCAAAGAGATAGCCATCTTTCAGTATCAGATCTGTTAGTCTAAGAGCCTTTGCTTGGGTTGCAAAACAGCTTCTCTCGTGCACTCCAGCTACAGCCACATCAGATGGGCCATAAATCATGGAATAACACAGGCAGGAACTGGGACTTGTCTGGTAAATCACTTTCTGCTCGTAATATGCTGATCTCTGTGGGATGGGGATGGATGAGATCCCTGGACTGAGGGCAGTGCTGTGCTATGACAGTTATACCTGAGGGATGTTCATACAAACCCAGCTGCGATTTATTGTTTAGTCAGAAAAACTCCCCTTGATTTATAAATATTTCACCTGAGAAGAACATCCACGCTAAATCCAAGCACACAGACAGGCTTCCCAGTGCCCAGGGATAATCAAAGAGGATGGGCTGGATGGATACTGGGGGGCTCCAGAGGGACTCCGGAGCTGCGGCTCCTCCACAATGAAGGCCATTAAAACAAACGAGAGTGCGGCTCCCACTTGGCCATGGGATCACTGCTGGGTGTTTATCTGCCCTGTATTCCCCAGTCCAGCTGAGGGGTGAGGTGACGATCCGGGGTTAAAAACTGCTCTCGGCTGTTGAGTAGAGACGCAGGAGAGGTGCAATCCCTGCAGCGTTAAAGAACAAATTACCAGCTCACCTGTCCTGCCCGACTCCCTCCTCTCTCCTAAGGTCAGACTGCGGCGTTAATAAAACAAGCCCAGCTCCCATCACTCACTCCTGGCCGGGTTTATCAGTTCCAGACACCTCTTGCTGCCAACAGCCCCGTTCTATTTTTACGGAGCAAATCCTTTCACGGCTCCGCTTCCCTGAGCTGCCCACTTGAGGTGTTGTTCACACCTCGTTTACTCTTCACACCCCTCAAGGACCTGGCGGATGGGCGAGAACGGATCCGTCCCCTGGACAGCCCTGTGCTCCGATAGGAACGGGGAACAAATCGGGACCAGAGCTGCTCTCAGCACTTGTGGCTCTGGGGGGACTGCAGGAGGGGATCTTCGCTCCTTCAGCTGATTATCCCTTCTCTCCTGGTAACCAGTTTGGAGTGGGAGCCGTCAAGAAGAGCATCCCCTCAGCCAGGATTACCAGAATTACCAGCCCTAGGCTTTCCTGCAGTTTTCCATGTGGGAGCACAACCTTCCAGCAAGGGGTCCAGCATAGTCATTGACAAATGCCCAACAACCGAGGAAGTTTAAGACTCACAGTCCCAAACGAGTAATTTAATTATTGAACAAACTTTCCAGATGTGCTAAAGATTCTCTGTGTAATCATTGGGAACAGGGGCCCAGCCTGGGTCAGCTCATACAGAGTCTTTAGGGTTGCCATGCAGAAACACATCCCTGTCCTTGCCCTCTTCTTAAGGCTTCAGCAAGATGTGCTCAAAGTGTGGCTACTAAACCAAGTGTAGTCTTGGAAATATTCCCAAAACATCCATCTCAGTGACAATTAGGTAAGAAGTATGAATCCCTTTTTATCAGTTCAGTTTTTCCAGTAACTTTCTACTCAATCTTTGGAACGTGCACTATTCAAAGAGGGAGGACCACAAATTTAATTGGGATGGGAACAAATGCATAAGCTCAGTATAATTTGACTTTAAGGAATGACCCCAGTATTTAAAACCTATCAGTTTTGCCCTCCCACCTCAGATATTAATAGCATAGGTGCAAAAGCAATCAGCCACTTCTCTTGGGGTGACCCAAAGGTGCTGGGGTTTGTGTGGGGCTCTGGAAGGACATCTGGGCACCTGCAGGTCAGAACATTGTGTGCAGCCTGGCTGTGAGTTCCCAATCTAAGAATAAACACTTCCTAAAAATAAACCTTTGCTTTCCTGGCTTCCTTCCTTTGTTTTCTTTCTCTATTTGTTTTCTTTCTCTCTTCTGCCCACCTATCCAGCAATCTTCTCATCTGTGCTTTGTGAGGATCAAATATTCCAAAAATCCTCTCTCCAGCCTCCCAGCACACAAGGAAAACTACAGCACTTTTAAGTTCACTTTCTAAATCACTGATATGAAAAAAAAACCACTTTGGAGCCAGGCCTGTGTTTTACAATCATTTACAAAGCCTGTAATTCCATCCTCATAACCATCAGCAGACTGTGTAAGGAGTGAATCACTAAATTGATTTGGATGAGGAAAAGGCAGCTTTTCCACGTCAGAATTACAGCAGGAAGAATTTAGAACTTATTTTCAACTGAAAAACAAATGAAATGGTTCAGAGACTACAGGATACTCACAGACAGATAATGGGCAACTACCACAATAACACGAAGTTCAACACCAGAACGCCCTTTCCTTGTCACTTCCAGTCAGGTGTCCCTCCACCCCCCAGTCTCCCTAAAAGAACAGCAATATTGGCACAAACAGCATGAGAAATGTGTAAGACTTTCATTTCTTGCACCTCCACTTCCCATTCTTCCTAAGGGAAAGTTTCCAATCCCCCACGTCACACGGAAGGGGGTTTGGTTCTTCCCTCTGACATGGTGAGCAGGGCCAAAATCTTCACCTGTGGCTGAGGGGTCATTTTGGAAATGCAGCTGGATCTGCCTCAAGGGCACCTGCTTTTCCCAAGGCAGCCATGCTGGAACTCACTCACAATTGCTGAGCCCGTTTTGTACTCAGCCTCTCTCCTCCCTCACGCAGAGCAACATCAGTTTAAGTGTTGTCATCTCAGCTCTTTGACATCAGCAGGGACGGGGGGAGCCCTCCCCAAATGTATTATTTCACTGAATGTTTCCAACCAGGCTACATTTTTCATGGTCTTTATTTGGATCAATCATGTTAAAAGCTGATGTAGCATTATTTAATCTTTGACAGGGGGAGAATTAAGATACAGGTTTATTCACTTACAGAAAATGTCAGACTAGAATTAGATGATCACTTAAGGGATTGAACTTAACTACTAAGAGAGCTGCTTTTTCAAGCAGAAAATGTTAACATTCTTGCCTTGTTTTTTCCCTGGGTTCTGGTGGCGTGAAAATGGGATTTATTAGAACCTGGAGTAAGTTTGGGGTAAATGATCCTGTTCTTTTCTTCAGTGCAGCCAACAGCTGAATATTCAGCACCAAACTGAACTAGGCCGGGTCTGGGAGCACCCTGGGTAGTGCACACTCACAGAGGAATTGTGAGGACTTGTGCCTGAGGGCAAAAGTGAGATTGGCTGTGCAGTCTGGGCCTGGTCTGGCTTCTGACAGTGCTGGGAGCTGATTTACAGAGCCAGGACCTCTCCTCTGCAGCTGAGGCTTTCCACACACAGAGCCCGGTGCTCTGAGCTGTCAAATGATGGAATTCAGCACCAGGTACTCCCAGGGGTCATTTCATGGGACAGGATGGAATGGAGCTGCCCATGAGCCAGCACGTTGTCCTGAGGGCCAAGGAGGCCAATGGTATATCCAGGGCAGCACTGGGCAGAGCACTGGGGAGGGATCCTGCCCCTGGACCCAGTCCTGGGAGGCACATCTGGAATGCTGAGTCCAGCTCTGGGCTCCTCCTCGAGCGGCACCGGCAGAGGCTGTGAGGATGAGGAGGGCCTGGAGCATCTCGGTGCCCAGGCCAGGCTGAGGAGCTGGGGCTGCTCAGCCTCCAGAGGAGCCCCAGCTGAGAGGGGCCCTCAGCCCTGGGTGTCCCTGGGTGTCCCTGGGTGTCCCTGTGTGCAGGGAGGGCTCCGGGCAGGGCTCTGCTCCGGGGCCCAGCAATGGCACCAGAGCCATGGGCAGGGCCTGGGCCCGGCCATTGCCCTGCCCAGAGGCAGAACTGCTGCCCTGGCTGTGACTGAGCACTGAACAGGGAGGGGCTGGAGTGTCCCTCACCGGGAACACTCCAGACCCCTCCAGACACAACCCTGTGCTCCATGCTCTGGGATGGCCCTGCTGGAGCGGGGAGCTGGGACCTGGTGACCCTCTGAAGTCCCCTCCAGCCCGACCCATCCTGTGAAAATTAGATCCTCTTGATAGACTCGCCTGGGTCAGGGGGGCACTGCAATTATCACCAAATTAATACCAATTAATTATCTCAGTAATGAAAATGCAGCTCTGTAGCCCTTGGTCCTGTGCTGTGCTGAGTTCCCACGTGCCTGATCACACACCTGGGCTCTGATATTTTCGTTGCACCATTCGGGTGCCCAAGCAGCACAAGCACCCCTGGGAGCTGGGCTGGGGAACACCAGCAGCTCTCCAGGCATCCAGCCCTTCATTTCTAACCGTGCCTGAGCCACTGCTGCCCCAATCTCCTGAAGATGCACCCTGTAAGGAGCTCTGGTGAGGAGGGGGTTAACAAGCAGCCACACACATTTTCCTCCTCCTCAGCCGAACTCCCCCCAGTCAGAGCAACAGCCTGTTTTCCAGCATGGATCTCCTCTTCCCACTCAAGGGGTCACAGATTGCCAGCCTTGTTTTAATGAGCTGTGTCCTGCAAATTTCACAGTCACTTCCAGTCTAATAAGGGAACCCACAGGGGTGGTGTTTTCAATTTGCTCCTCTTTCCTGGAGCGTTTGTGCCATACATCACATGGAGCAGCTCACAGCTGGTGCAAAGAGAAAAGAATTAGCTTGTATTCCCCACGCAGGGGTTTTATAATTCAATATTTATTAAGATTGGGGTCCTCTCATTGGAAAGGCCAAACAGTTTGTTTTACTGTGTGTGGGATAGATTACGTTAATATAGTGAACAAGGGCTTCCAAGAACTAATTTAGTGAGAGTGTTGAAAAGCCTTGCACAAGACAGAAATATTATGAACAAGTAAGAACCCTTAATACTTTGTCTAACCAAGCCCTGCGCATACAAATTAAACATAATTGGAACCCCTGTTCCAACCATCAGAATAAGGGCTACTTTACAACTGAAATGACACCTAAATGTCTAATTTTAATTTTAAATTCACTCTATAAAAGCACAGCCTGATTGTTTTCCTCCCTTCAAAAGAAGATTTATGAAAAATGAGCAAATCCAAGCTTTACTTAAATGTATATGAATGAACACAGCTCTCAGCTGAAGCTCATTGCAAAGCAGAACTCCTTGAATATTCATTAATTCTTCCAGACATCTGATATTCCCCAGTACACACAGTAGCACAATACTATTGCTCAGTACATAATACCAGAGTCCCCTGAGAAATTTGGAAATCTGGTTTCAACTTTTAATCTAAAAGCAATGTGAAATATTCCATCATTTTGGAATATAGACTATATCACTATTCACATAGAAAACTTTGTATTTAGAGCCACAGAACAGGAAAAACCCTCTAAGACCATCAAGTCCAACAGCAGCCACCTGGCAACAACACCCCAGCACATCCAAGGCCACCACTAAATCATATCCCAGTGGCCACATCCACACAGCTTTTTAATCTCTCCAGGGATGGGAACTCCACCCCTGCCATGGGCAGCTCTGGAAGGGCTGGACAATTCTTTCAGTGGCAAAATTTTCCCCAATATCCAACTAAACCTCCCCTGGCCCAGCCTGAGGCCGTTCCCTCCCCTCCTGTCCCTGTTCCCAGAGCCCAACCCCCCTGAGCCCCCTCCTGTCAGGGAGTTGTGCAGAGCCACAAGGTCCCCCCTGAGCCTCCTTTGCTCCAGGCTGAGCCCCTTTCCCAGCTCCCTCAGCCCCTCCTGGGGCTCCAGCCCCTTCCCAGCTCCCTCAGCCTCTCCTGGGGCTCCAGCCCCTTCCCAGCTCCATTCCCTGCCCTGGACACGCTCCAGCCCCTCGGTGTCCTCCGTGTCCTGAGCTGGACACAGCACTGCAGGTGCCCCAGCAGGACCAGCACAGGGGGACAATTCCTGCCCTGGTTCTGTGGCCACCCCATGGCTGGTGCAGCCCAGGTGCCCCTCTGGCTCACCTGGGCTCGTGTCCTGACACTGGCACAGCACTCCCAGGGCAGCTATCCAGCCCCTCTGCCCCAGCCCGGAGCTCTGTGGGGTTGTTGTGACCCCAGTGCAGGACCCAGTGCAGGCCTTGGTGACCCTGTTGGCCCCAGCCCACGGATCCCATGGATCCCATGGATCCCATGGATCCAGCCCATGCCAATCCCCCCCTGCAGCACATCCACACCCACCCAGCTCGGGGTCACCATGCACTGACTGGGGGTGCTCTCATCCCCTCACCTGAGGGGACAAAGACATTGGTTCAGGCCTGGTCCCAGACTGAGCCTGGGGAACACCAACACTGACCAGCTGCCAGCTGGATTTAACTCATTCCCCACCACCCTCTGGGCCTGCCATCAGCCAGGTTTTCCCCTGAGCACCCCCGGCCAAGCCATGAGCAGAGGGTTTCTCAGAGCCCTCTGGGCAGCGGTGGCAGAGGCTTTCCCAAAGCCCAGACACGAGCACCCACAGCCTGTCCCTCCCCCAGCAGAGTGTGCTGGGTGTCCTTAGGGCCTCTCCATAGCTGAGGGGGCTTGGCCACCACTGCTCCTGGCTCTGAGCAGCTCCCTCTGCTCCCCCGAGGGTGCCTGGGCTGGGAGCCCCCTGTGCACGCCCTTGGGGAGCTCTGATTCAGAGCCACTCATCCCAGTGCCTGCACTTGAGGTGCTCCCTCCTGGCATTTGGGAATTTAGCTGCTCTATTGAACAGAATTAAAGGATTTAATTCAGTGAGATTTGGCATTAGCTCGTGCTTCTCTGCTGTCCGTTAGTGTCAGAACTGAGCCATGGATCCATTCCAAGAAATGTTTGTTTGTATAAACATGTTTGTATACAGATTCATGCAGGCTGTAAATTCAGCGTGAGGCACTTCTCACTGAAACATGCACAGTGACTCACCAAAAAGATGGGGAGGATTTCATCTTTTTGAGGGAAGGATTTTTTAATCAGCCAGTAAAGTTCAGGAGACAGCACATCATCCAAGAGTGAACAACGGCTGCTGTTAATTGGCAGGAACCTCCCAAATGAAGAGCAGCTAATGGAAGGATTTCTTCATCCATCTCTCACAAATATTCCTGGTTTGGATGTTTTCTGCGTAAACTGTTTCAGTTAATGTGATTATTCAGTTAAATGAGTAACAACAAGAGATTCCTCAGAAAAGGGTGTGGCAAACATGTCAAGCATGGCTGGAAAACTACAACATGTCTCCATTTTACCCAAATTCCCACTATATGCTCCTGCTTTTTGCACAAACTAGAACGAGAGACAGCCACTCAAGAACCAGGAGGTGCAGAGGGGCTTTCCAGTGACCAGTGGTCACCTTCTGGTGTCTACAAGATATTGACCCACACTTAGACCCTTGCAGATGGGAGGCTCGTGCTCATCTACCCACCTTATAGTCCTCATGGGCTCAGGGAGACATTATTAACCTTAAATCTGGGTTTAATCTTCCATGTCCTGCTGGAAAATCTCAGAATGTCAAGGAAAAAAATTCTCCCAAGTGATTCTGGAATGACTTTCTATGGCCTGGAGAGCAGGAGAAGAACACAGTGTGGAAAACAAAGAAAACCAGCTTTACCTCACACCACAGTTAATAAAAATTAAATGTCAGACGGGACAAGAAAAAGTGATGTGGTAACATACAGAGGACAGGATCCATGAGAGACTCTGAGTAATGAAAAGGTCAGGGGAGCCTATAAATAAAGCCTGAGGCGGGCGAGGTCTGGGGAGGCAGGGAGCTCGTCAGGGAGTACAGAAACTCAGGCAATTAATGGACATGTTTTATGTAAATGGAGCAATTACTGTTCCAGGTACGGAACCTGCTCTTGCTCAGACACCCCTACCCACCCCCAAAACATGGCAGGGGCTGATCACATTCCCTGTACAGACTGGGCTCAGCCCTGGGGATGAGGAGCCATTCCCACCTCTGCCAGGCTGCCTTGTGCAGGTACCTCCCAAATCCCACTGGAGATTTAGTTGGTAGAACCCCACCTTCTGAATGGAAACTCCCGAGGGCTTGCAGGCTTAGCAGGTGGGAGATGTCCCAAGTTTGCATGGTCTGACATTCCCAGGGCTTTCCTCCCCCCTGTTTGAGTCCCCAGTCGCTCTGCCCTATCAGTTTTTCCTGGTTCTTATGCCCAACATCCATGGCCATGCTGATGAAGCACAGCCCCAGGCAGAGATCCCACCCTGCACACAAGGGCTGCACGATGCCCTGTGCCAGTGCCCCACTGCCCTGCTGTACAAACCTGGATTAAGAAACAGCTCCAGCCTCAATTAAATTGCAGCCATAAAGCCCCAGCTCTAAAAAACAACCTGTTTAAAATTCAGGACGTGCTCGTGGGCCTTCCTGAGCCAGAGCCTAAACAGATCCCACAAAGCCACATGTGTGAGCACTTAATTATGCAGGGTCAGTGGGAGCCAGGGGCAAATCCAGGGCTCGGAGTCAGCCCCTGGTTATGGTGCCTTCCCCTCACTGTGTGGAGCCAGGGGCAGCTCTTTGTGCTGGGCTGGCTGCTCAGGGACACCAGCCAGGACCAGTTCCTCGCTGGTGGGGCTGATGGCTGGGGTGTAATGCAGGAGGAGCTGCAGAGGGGCTGAGTTTTGGGTATGGAATGCAGGAGGAGCTGCAGAGGGGCTGAGTTTTGGGTATGGAATGCAGGAGGAGCTGCCCAACTCGGGCTCTGCAGACACAACCCCGGGAGCTGAGCTCTCCTGGCAGCAGATGGGGAGAGGAGCCGGGCGGGTGAAGCACAGGGCAGCAAACACCCCTGATCCAATAGAATCTGACATCCTGAAATTCAGGGTGGAAAAACGCCTCCTCTTCACTACTGGAAGCCCTGTCCCAGCTGCCCCACGAGATCAAGGTCCCGGCCCTGCTCCCTCTCCCTTCCCAAGTGCTGTTGCTGTCCCTTTATCCGCCTTGGCAGCGCAGGGAGGCTCTGCCAGGGAAGGACAAACCCCTCCTGGGCTCCCTGGAAGGGTGCAGCAGGCCAAGGCTGTCTCTGCCTCCACCTGGCACTGCCTCCCCTCCTTCTATTCTGGGAGCAGGGAAGCAGCTGAGCCCTGCTCGAACGGGAGGCAGATGGGGCACGGACTCAGTGTGGTCGGGCTGCTCATTTGTTTGGCACGAAAATGACGGACACGCGATGGAACAACCCAAACACACCGGGGTGAGCACCCAGGAGCTTTCACCATCATTAATTTTCCTGTTACTGCGAGTTTTCCTCCTCATTCAGTGAGAAATCTGCAGAAACGTGCAGGGTTGGAGTTGTCAGTCTGGTTATGCTCAGGTGCTTTTAGCTCTGTTGCTCTGGTTTCCTACAGTGCATTTCTTGCACTTCTGGGCAGTGGGAACTGCTGTGTTCCTGCTCAGTGAGCTGCACACGAGGCACTTCTGAGTACTGGGGTAACAAAAGTGGAATTGTGGAAGTATTTGCTCCTCTTTGGGATGGAAATACATTTTTTATTAACCTTTGGCTTTATCTGCATTTAGTTTTAATCTCTAAATCCACACAGGATATGAGGACCTAGATAAAATTAAGAAAGAACAGATTTTAAGATTAGTATTTTCTGACATCCATCCCCAAAACATTCATCGACCAGAACAGTGAATTCTCAGCCTAACCCAGAGCTGCTGTTTGCACACACAATAAAACCACAATTTCTTTCAATCTGATGAAAATCCCATAAAGGAAAATATAATGAAAGAAAGATGGCTCAAAAATATGATGCATTTGCACTCCTAAAATGCAGGCTAGTCTTGCTGAATTTGCACACTGTAACTGCAAAAGGCATGAAATCCTTAAAATATTCCTGCAATGGTCTTATGCTGAATGAAGAGCTTTATGAATATTTCAATTACAAGATGAGGCTTGAAAGGATAGAGTTGTTTCAATTTTGAACCACCCTTCCTTAAATAACTTGCCCTATTTGGTAGGAAACGAGATGGTTAAATCTGACACAAACTGAGCAAGGATGGAGCTCCCTGGGCTGGAACTCCCTTGCTGTCCCCCTCTGCTGCTTGGAACAGACCAGCTCTGGCTTCACCGAGGGGACACGGAGCTCTTGTCACCCCTGGGGCGAACGAGCCCTGGGTGGTGGCCCAAGGCCTCCCCTTCTCCTCGCCCGCTGTTACTCACAGTGTTTGTTAAAGGAAGGCTCAGCTCTCTGCTCTGCAGTGCTGCACCTGCCCCTCTTTGCACCAGGAGGTCATCCTGCTCTTCTGGGATTTCAGAGACACCCAGAGAGCAGCAAATCCCATCTGCTGCATTGATCAGCTTGTTTCTACTCCCAGCTACAGAAAGGTCCTTGATTTCCTCCTCTGTCCCACTCAGAGATGGACCAGGATGCAAATACTTGTGAGTTAAAGCACAGCTTTACAACCACTTCATGTCCAGGTTCTGATGTCATTAATCCAACCAAAACACAGCTCTGGTTCTGAGGAGTTACTCCCGGTTTTACTGGAGTTAATGAAACCAGGCTGTTGGGTTTTCATTCATTCATTCTCTCAGATCACCCCACCGAACCAGAGCCTGTATTTGCACACACCTTCAGTGCTTGCTGAACTGAAGCAGCTCTAGAATTGCATTTACCCCAACATGTGAAGCACAGATTTTAGTGGAATTTTGGATTTCACCTTCTTGGGAAAGCAGTTGCCTGCTTGTGCTGCCTGGTTTCAGCAAAGCAGGACAGCTCAGTCCTGCAGAATAACAAACTTCCTACAGCAAAGCTGCAGAATTAGGCTTTATTTTTCAGCAGAAATGGTCCCCCAGCACCAGTTGTTCAGCACGGACACCACTGTGTGCATTTTCTTATGCACAACAGTCTCTGAAAGTGCAACTTTCCCCTCCATTCCCTACAGCAGGACTTAAGAACCAAGTTCTGGTCTGACAGTTGTTGGCAAAGCTGAGGGACCCACTGAGCTCCCCTGGAACATTTCCTCATTTCCCTGAGAGAGAAAAATCACCCAGAAGGAAATCAGAATTCGGCCCTGACTTCCTCATGGAATGAAAGCATCTGGCTTCTGCTGCTCCTGCCAGCCTCCACAGTGACCAGGCACCCCTGGAAATGAAGCCCTGACTGGTGGCACAACAAGCAGACTCTCAGTAGCTCATCACTGCTTCACTGGCCTTGGAATGGAAGCCCTTTTCTGAAACTCTGCCTGCTTTCCCTGTACCTTAATTAAGCATCTTCTCCATCATCCCCCAAACTGCTGCTTAACACATCCTGGCAACCTGCCCCTCATATATTGCAGGAGATATGGCTGGCAGCAAACACAGCTTATCACTGGGTATTAATTACTTGAGCATAAATAACATTCCCTGTTCTCTCATGATCCACCCTTTCTGATGGAAATATATTCATAGTAACAAGAGAGAGAAAACAATGAGGCAGCAAATTTAAGCCTAAAATGAGTGATGAGTCTTGCCATGAGTGAAAATTAAAGCCAGGATAATTAAAATGAAAAATAAAGGTACATTTCTAACAGGGATATTGATTAGCCCCTGCCCAGAATCATCTGCCAAGGCAAGGGCTGGGTTTTTCCACGATATCTTCCGATCAGTCCAAGAAATTAACTAAAATGAAAAGTCTTAATAAGCATAAATATGGGAATCCATACAAGAGGAAGAAGCACCGGAGGCACACAGGCCAGCCTGGCCCTCCCTGAGCACCAGGGGCACTGCCCAGGGACAGAACAGCTCAAAGGCTGGGTTGGGAAAGCAACTGCTAAAATAAAACCAGGGGGAGTGCAGGGCTCCCTCCCCTGCACTCCCAAAGCCTCCCTCAAAACCCAGCTGAGCACGGAGCCTCTGCTGAGCTGCCCCTGCCTGCTCCACTGCCCCCTCAGCTCTCAGAGGGTGCCCCCCAGCCATCCTGCACAGGGGGGACATCCAAGCACACAAAGGCAGCTCTGGGCTGCTCCAGAGCTCCCAGGGGTGACTGCAGGGCAGGAGCACAGCCTGGAATCCAAGCCCTGCACTGCTGAGGGTGTTTGTGCTGTGCCTTGCAGGGGCTGGCTCTGTGGTGCTGGGAGCCCTCTGAAGGTGCAGCTTTGCCTGCTGGGGACATGATGTGCACATTTGTGTGTGGGGAGGCATCTGGGCTCCTGGTTAATAACCCAGCCCTCAGGTGCTGTGTTAAAACGCAGAATTCAGGTGGAAATGTTTGCACACACAACACTGGAAGCCTCTGAGAGCCCCGTTACGCTGAAGTGGTTCCTACTTGAGTTGTGGATGGATCCTGCTGTGAATTTGGCTTATCAGGGATACATTCAGAAAGCAGATGTTTTCCATGTTTTGAATATGTATTTTTAGCTTGTTTACTGGGTCCATTCTAGAACTGTGAATGGTTATTTGTGGGTGAATAGTGTGCTTACCGGTTACAAATATTTCTTGTGAGCTATTAGTTAACATTTTTTAAAGTACACTGATGAGTGTGGAGTTTATATGGGATATTTACGTGGGTGGATGTATCTGTGTGAGCTAATTCAACTCCCACAAGAGATGCAGCTTTGTATTAAATGTTCATTACAGCAAAGAGTGGGTCTGTTTTACTTTTATTCCCATGGTTTACTGTCCTGCACATGCTGGTGAGCAGCAAGGAAACTGAGCCAATTGTCAGAGATGACAATTCTGGAAAAAGTGCTCTCCCTCACTTTCAGAAAAGTTCAATACACTCACCAAATTAAATCTCTTTCAGGAAAAGGACAACCCTGGGGCCTGCCTGCCAGTCTTTGGAAAAGGTCCCTGAACTCCCAGATGAAGTGGCCAGGCTGCAAAACTTGAAAATATGGCTTGGAAATACAGGAAACACAGGGTACCCCCAGCCCTGGGGGATCCCTGCCCTGGATCTGCTCAGCTCACTGGGGAATGCAGGAGGGTGTTTCTCCCATCCTCAAGAACCTGGGAAGTTCCTGGGCTCAGCTTCACTGTTGGAAGCCCCAGCTCAGGAAGTCACTGGGGCATCTCTGCAGGTTCCAAACACAGAACAAGCCCTGTCCTACCCCCATGCCCTGGGATGGATTTGCACAACCCCCCCTTCAGCAACAACCCAAATTCCTCATATGAGGATGTATGAATTCCCAGACTTGACTCTCTTAGGAAGGAGCAGTTTTGTGGGACGAAATCTTGAGGGCAATGAGCAGACAAAAGAGCTTTTGGGCTATCTGCAGGTGGGCACCCTCTCTCTGGGGGGCCAGAGCCAGGAAGAAGACAGGTGCAGAGAGGGAGCCGAGTGCCATTTTTCAGGCTCTCTGTCTCCAGCCTCACAGCAGGGACCCTCAAACCTCTCTCATGGTCAGCTGAGCTGGACAAGGCTGCTCGTTGGGCAGAGCTTATGTAACATCCCTCTGAGGGCTCCAACTGCCTCTGACTTGCACAGACCCACTGCAGTTTTCCTTTCCACTTCCATCTCCTGCATTAGGAGATCACTTCAGCTCTAGAGGAAAAAAATCTGATTTTTGACACATAATTATCTTGCAGAGGTTGGGTGAGGAGAGAAGGTCTCAGAGAAAGAACAAGCCATTCTAAGGATCTCATTTTTCTCTCTGTTTTCTTCTCTCTGTTCCTTCTGAGACTTGGGATAGGAAAAGAAGAACCTGAGAAGAAAACCAAAACTGAGTCCTCTGGAAAAGTTCTGCCCACTCCAAGGCTGCAAGATGCTTTCTGGAACTGCTGAGCATTTCCAGTGAAGTTATCTCCCTTGGAAATGTGCTGCATAAGTGAGAGGTAATTCCTGTACCCTGGAGGCCCAGCTGGCTGCTGGCTCCTAAAATGGTTTAAGTACAACAGAGCCATGTCGTGGTCATTCTTCCACCCCCTCAGGAAACCCCCCCCAAATTTCTCTTTTACCTACATTGTAAGATTGTCTCTCTAGTAAATGCTACCTCTGACCCCTCCTTGTTTCCATGTCAGTAAGACCACTGCTTTCTATTTCCACTTTATCTCGTCTTTGTGTTACAATCAAGAGGCAAAACTGTATTTCAGCTCAGTCCAGACAGTGCACATTTATTCCCCAGATAAAGACACAGTCCTTTCTCTATGGAAAACAACTCTTGCATATTATGTGTTCTTCATTTTATTTTATGAAAGGAATTCTGCAGGTATCCTGGTTTTCCCACTGAAGTCTGAGGAGCAAGGGAAGAAATTTTCCCCAACAAGGCCATTTTTTTTCCTGTGTTGTTGAAATTTGTGGAAATCTTTTATCTCACAGACTGCTTTTCTTCATTCCTTTTCTGGATGAGACAATCCTCTTTGGGAAATCTGGTTCTCTGCCTCTTTCTAAAGATCAAAATTTCTGGCTTTAGTTATGTCAGTGTGTGTTCCCATTAGCTGCAGGAACATCAGCACCTGAACCTTTATTGTAAATACGTGCTTTGCAGAAGAGCAGGGAATTTTGCAAGCTGCCACTTACCCAGCCTCCCTACTCCAGAGCCTCTGAAATCCCAGAACATTCCAATCCCCAAGGGGCTACTTCCTTTGTTTTAAATCATCAAATGGAACTGCAACTGGGACACTGAGGCCAGAAAAAAGCCTTCATGGGGACAAAATCTAAACTTTCTCTGACCATGGGCAGCCTATGAAATGTGCCAGAGATTCCATTAAAAGAGGACATGAAACAATTCAGCTGGAGAAGACAAAACACTGGATAAACATGTTAGAGGTCTGCAGGGAAAGGTGCCCTGCTCATATCAGACATTTTGCAGGAAATAAATCCCAACGGCTGCAATCCTGGAAGAAAACACTAAAACCTGTCTGTAAAATTCATGAGGCCAAAACACTTCACTACATAGCAGAGAGGTTTTTTCCTTTTCTTTTAATTTAGCTGTAACAATGTCTACAATACATTGACTCACAAATTAAGTGAAGGTCTGAAATCACATTCTTCATACTGAGATGGGACATTCTGCACTGGTTAAACATCCTCTCAGGAGGGGCAGAGACCTGCAGGTCCAATGAACACCGCTGAAACAGCCGGTGGTGGGGATTTCGGTTTAACGGCGATGAGAGGAGTGAGAGAGCCTCGTCCATGGAGACCGAGGTGCTTTGCAGAGGAGGGAAACTGAGGAAAGAGGAGGGAAACTGAGGCACGGTGCAGGGCAGTGACTCCCAGGATGGGCAGCAGAGCTCTGGCCCCAGGCAGCTCCCGGCGGGCCGGTGCCGGGTCCCGGTGCGGTGTCCCGGTGCAGGTCCCGGTGCGGTGTCCCGGTGCCCTGTCCCGGTGCGGTGTCCCGGTGCCGGGTCCCGATGCCGGGTCCCGGTGCGGTGTCCCGGTGCGGTGTCCCGGTGCCATGTCCCGGTGCCGGGTCCCGGTGCGGTGTCCCGGTGCAGGTCCCGGTGCGGTGTCCCGGTGCAGGTCCCGGTGCGGTGTCCCGGTGCAGGTCCCGGTGCGGTGTCCCGGTGCCCTGTCCCGATGCCCTGTCCCAGTGCCGTGTCCCGGTGCAGGTCCCGGTGCCCTGTCCCGGTGCCCTGTCCCGGTGCCGGGTCCCGGTGCCATGTCCTGGTGCGGTGTCCCGGTGCCGGGTCCCGGTGCCCTGTCTCGATGCCCTGTCCCGGTGCGGTGTCCTGGTGCCGGGTCCCGGTGCCGTGTCCCGGTGCCCTGTCTCGATGCCCTGTCCCGGTGCGGTGTCCCGGTGTGGTGTCCCGGTGCCCTGTCCCGGTGCCGGGTCCCGGTGCCATGTCCCGGTGCCAGGTCCCGGTGCCCTGTCCCGGTGCCCTGTCCCGGTGCCGTGTCCCGGTGCCGGGTCCCGGTGCCGTGTCCCGGTGCCGTGTCCCGGTGCCGTGTCCCGGTGCGGTGTCCCGGTGCCCTGTCCCGGTGCGGTGTCCCGGTGCCGGGTCCCGGTGCCCTGTCCCGGTGCCCTGTCCCGGTGCCGGGTCCCGGTGCCGTGTCCGTGCTCCGGCGGGCCCGGGGTTATACCGGCACCTCTTCCTTGCCCTCTCCCGCTGTCCCGTTGGCTCCGCTCAGTCCCGCCGGCTCCCTGCCTTCCTCCTCCTGCTCCTCCTCGTCCTCCTCGTCCTCCCTGGCTGTCCCCGCGTCCCGGCCCAGGCTGGGCAGTGCCCCGAGGAGTTGCCCTTCCCGGCGGGACTGGGCCAGCTCCTTGGCACAGCACACGGGCGTGTGGGTCTCGTAGGTGCTGTGGAAGCTGTTATAGTCCACCTCGTAAAAATCCTTCTCCAGGGTGAGCACGGGGGTGAAGCGGTGTCCCCACAGCACCTCGGTGTCCATGTAAGAGCTGCGAGCCTGGCAAGTCATCCCTGGGTGGAAAGAGAGGGATGTTAGAGGCAAAGCTCCCTTACCTGCTCACCCAACCACGCCTCGCACTTAAAAGCACTTTCGTGTCGTTTCCATACCTGATTGCTCTGGGACACAGAAAAGTCTTCGCTTAATAAGCCTCACAAAAGCCTCTATCATGAACAAGCTGAGCACCCAAAGGGAAAGGGATGCATNTCTTTGTTCTAATTATGTTTTGATTTTGGAATTAATTTCCAGTGAAAACCTAACCTCACAAAGTCCTCCCACTGTTCTCTCATGGAGGGTGAGATATTGGCCAGACTGGAATACATTCAGAACATCCAGTTTCTGGCCAATACTTTAAAGTCTGATTCCTGCAGCCCAGAGTACAGGGACAGCAGTCTGAAGTAATGCATAGGGGGAAAAGTCTCAGTGTCAGATCATTCAGGGAAGAGCATATCACATATTCTCACTCTGTGAGCTCATAAGTGACTGAAATCTCAGAGCAATCAGAAAACCCCTTTCCTTTAAAAAAAACCCCACCTTTGTGAAAAGAGGAATATTTTGTTCTCGGAATTGCTACAGATTATTAAAAGACACCCACACATGCAAGTGCTCTGCAAAGTGGAAAGTCTCTTACTGCTTTCCTTGGTTTAAAGCTACCAGGCCAGGAGTATTTTGTTCCTTGAAAGGGGAAGAGACGGTGACACACGCAGTGCTGAGACATCTGCAGTTCTGCAGCACAGACTGAAAACCCAATTTTTCCCCTCAAGAAGATCTGCAGGAGTGTTTGCTTCTGGGCAGGAACAACAAGTACAGCGTTAGTCACAGTGTTCCAGCGTGCCTGCTTCCTGGGCTGGAAGGAACTGGGAAGTGCAGAGGCTGCCATGAAAAACACAGCCAGGGAAATAAAAATCACCCCAAGTGTTGCTGCCTTAAGGAGAAGCTCTGTGGAAGTTCAGAGCCTTTTCAGGAAACTCTCAGCTTTTGCTTTAGAGCTAAAGAACAGGGTGAGGCCACTCCTGACTGTGGTGGCTCTGCAATGGTGCAGCATCACCCACCCTGGGGTGAGGAGGGCCAGCCCTCCTGCCCTGGGCCAGCTCCACTCACCCAGGGAGCCCGGAGTCCTGCTGGTGGGCCAGTCCTGGCACAGGTTTTCCCAGGGCAGCTGTGTCAGTGGCACTGATCACACACTGACCTCCCCGGGCAAGGGCTTTTACTCCTGGAGTGTGGGGAGTCACCATTTCCTGGTGCTGCCTCATGCCAGGAGGTTGGAAACCAGCAGCTGGCTAAAATAAACCAGCCTTTTTCCCTTTGGACAGAGCTGGTTTGGCACCAGAAGTCCCAAAGGCCTCCAAATGCCTCCTCCAGAGCAAGGAAGGGGAGCAGGAGAGGAGACCCCACAGGCTCCAGGATCAGCCCTGTGAATGAAGCAGCTGATTCCTGTCCACTCTCCTGAAGGGCTGCAGCAAGGTACCACGAAGGAGTTCCCAGGGCAAAGAGGGGGTGTCCTTGTGAAATGTGGGGGCCTGGAGCTCCCTAAGGGAACTCCTGCCTTATAATCCAGGCCTGAATTAGCCTCTTCCCTGGGGGAGCACCTCAGTGAACCTGAGCTCCTGGGACACCATCCCAGTCCTGCTCCAAGGATTCAATTAGGGCAGGAACAATGGAAAGCTTTCAGCAACCAAACACTGCTGCTGCCAGCTTCCTGCAGGAGCTGCTTTCTGTAACCCCAGGGGGACACTGAGCCAGCACAATAAGACAACTTGTAATTGCTCCATAATCCCATTCAAATATTCCTTTTCAGCACATGTGCAGTGGTGTTTAATTGCGTAGGGACACACTGCTTGGCAACTCCCACATCGCCCAGTAAACAACACCATTGTCTCTGCCTCAAATTCCATTAAGTGCCTGCTTTGCAGGCTGCCCTGTGCTCTCCAGCCTGGTTAATTAATGCATCTGTAATGTCCCTAGCTAATTATTGCCTCTGTGACTGCGAAAAGATGACAGAAGAGGTGTGGAAACAATAAACCTTATTTTTATTAAGAGCACATGGATGCAGCCACTTGCCACTGGAACACAACGTGTACCCTCTAAGCTCGGAATAGGCCAGTTTCATCTTGCAATGGGGCACAGCAACCCCCTGGACTCAGACCTCTGTGTACCCCTGAAAAAATCACCTGTTTCATTGCAGAATTCTTGTTTATCTGAGTCTGTGGGATGTCACAGGTAGAGGGAATCATTTGCCATATGCTCCTATACACCAAGTAGAATCAGAATTCAGAATATCCTGAACTGGAAGGAAGCCACCAGGATCCCCCAGTGCAGCTCCTGGCTGCAAACAGACCCAGATCTGGGTGCCACACCAGCAGTGACATCACTGCTCTTCCCTATCACTCAGCCCTGAAGCCCTGACACTTCAGGGAGCACAAGAACTCAAGAGATATTCCAAACTCTCAAAATTTCTTACCATGTTATTAACCATAGTATGTATGGCCCTGATAAAGGCTGTTAATCCTTTCCTTAAACAAGACAGAACTACACATTTTGGGTTTAAATGGTGCAGATACAGAGAAGTGGTATTTGGGGGTTTCATTTAAACAAACTTCATGCCAAAAGAATACAGAATCCCAGAAGGGTTTGGGTTGGAAGGGACACTAAACATTGACACCTCCCACTGTGCCAGGCTGCCCCAGCCCCAATGTCCAGCCTGGCCTTGGGCACTGCCAGGGATCCAGGGGCAGCCACAGCTGCTCTGGGCACCCTGTGCCAGGGCCTGCCCACCCTCCCAGGGAACAATTCCTGCCCAAGATCCCATCCAGCCCTGCCCTCTGGCACTGGGAAGCCATTCCCTGGGTCCTGTCCCTCCAGCCCTTGTCCCCAGTCCCTCTCCAGCTCTCCTGGAGCCCCTTCAGGCCCTGCAAGGGGCTCTGAGCTCTCCCTGGAGCCTTCTCCTCTGAACAATCCCAGTTGTCTCAGCCTTGCCCCATAGGAGAGCTGCTCCATCCCATCATCTTCGTGGCCCTGTATCCTCATTTTCCTTTTTGCAGTCCAAGTAGATGTACTTGAAGTCACAGATGTGTATTTTTCAACTCTATCATATTTTCTGGGTTGTAAGACCATTAGAAGATTCATCTAACAAACAATCTGGTTTAAATATAAAAAAGTGTATGTTTAATACAAATGTGTGCAATCTCTCTGTTGTGGAAAACATGGAATGATACAAGAAATCTTCAGGTGTCAACTTTTAGTTGCAGCTTTCTCATCTCTCAATGAGCAGCTCAGCTTCATGTTGCAAACAAAACTCAATTTTAATAGAAACCAGAGATAAAACCTGTTTGAAGTTAGAAGCAGATGCATCAAGTTTTCAATAAAGCTGGAACTGGTCCCAGGATTTACAGAAGCTGGAGACCAGGGCACTGTGTCCTGGTTTCAAGTTGTGCAATAAACATTTCCCAGAGTTTAATGATAATTTCATTATACAGAGTCCTAAGAAGTGGATGTTTTGTCTGTGGGTTGGAGCCACAGATCAATAACCGAGCTGTGCCTGTCCCTGCTGACGGCACCACGGGTCCTCCCTACCCAGCTCCGTTCTGCTTCCCAGCAGATGGAAAGGTCCGGAGGAGATTGTGCTGTGCTTTAAAGCAGGTGTCTCCTCACGTCTGAGAACAGAGGAACCGCTGGGTGTAAAACAAGCAGGGAACTCTCCAATAAGGCTCCTTCCTGTCATCGCTATCAGCGGGATCGAGCGGCTCGGTGTTATCAAAGAGCCGGGAATGGCTGCAGTGCTGACAAAGGGCAGGAGGAGCAGGCTCAGCAGGGGCTGCCCCGAGCTGATCCCGCTGATCCTGCACCTGCAGCAGAGCTCGGGGCTGCCCCGGGCCGGGAAGGGGGACACTGATCCTGGCTCCCAGGTAAACCCAGCCCTCGCTGCCCCAAATCTCCATCTGCAGCTGTCTGTACCACCAAAGGCTCTCCCCAGCTGTTGGGGGATGCTGATTTTTGTCAAACATCCCATCCGAGCGGGGTGACCTCCCTGGAGGGGTAATGGCAGAGCCCAGGGGGACACCGAGGGTGCTCTGCAGTCCCCGGGTTTCCATGGGATCCCATCCCCAGCAGAGGCAAATCTTCCAGTGCTGCTCCATGGCCTGAACTTCCTCAGTGGGCAGAGACAGCCCAGCCCCTGGGGGTGTCAAGACCACATTTTTCATCAGGCTAAAATTAACTGTGCTCATTGAAATTCCAGGGAGCTCAGTGATTATCTGCTGGGAAATGTCATGTGCCTGGGCTGGGCTGGGCCAGATCTGCTCAGCTCCCTCCAACTCGGACACCGCTGGGAGTGATCTCCCTCCTTTGCCCTTGTTTGCACATTCTCTTGTGTCCAGGCTGACTTTTCCCCTTCTCCTGGATGCTCTGAAGCTGAGGAACACTCACACCCCGGGAGCTGATTGCCTCGGAGGTGCAGGGCAGTGATGGAAGTTTAGGGGTGGCAAGGAGAAGCTATAAAAAATTTAAGTTCTATTGCTGTAATTAAGCAATACATGTCTTTCAATTTGCATTAGCATATGGTAAGTTATAAAAGTTATTAGTCCCTCTGTGTTAATTAGACCAAAGAACACTGTAACCTCCAAAAAGTCAATATTCCTCCAACTTGAAAAGGAATATTAGAAGGTAGGAACATCATCCTCCAATTATTTGTGCTTGTCTCCTTTAGAGGACATGGCTGGGCTTGATTCACTTTGATATTTATGCCAAAGGAGAGTAATAGGATTTTAATTTATCTGAATGCTCTCCAGGCATGCCAAAGTTCCTAGGCACTGGGAAAAAAATATAATAAATGGACTTTATGATGTAAAGACCTTGGATTCAGTTGCTGTGTCTCTACTAGGCCCAGCCCAAGCCAAGCTCACCCCAGGTAACTTCGGGTCCCTCCCAAAGGGGTTACAGTGACTGCAGGGCACCTCAGGCAGCACAATCCAGCTCATGAGAACAATGACCTGAGACAGCTCTCTCCTATAACATTTTAGGCAGTTTCTGTAACACTTCTGCAAGGTCCTCCTCGCAGAAAAGTTATTTATATGCAAAATGCAAAACAACACAAGACAACCCAAACCAGATGATGAATGCCCAGAAACTCAGTTTAGTAATTTTACCCTTCCTTTGCTCTCCCCTGAAAATAATGATTAATTTCAGCATATCTTTTGTTGTGACTACTCCATTTGGCCCTACATTTACAGCCAGGAGACTGCACTCTGTCCTCTGGAAAGGTGGATAAACTGAGGTGTGAAAACTCTGCTGTTTTCCTACTCTCCCACAGGGACAGGATGGGTTAATTACTTCTAATCACTAAATCCCTTTTTATCACAGACTCCAAGCCAGAAGAATATATACCTGTACTTACATAAGAGTTCATTAAAACTTCATTTAGTGACTGGACTAATCAGGCATCTGGAGTGTCTCTTGTGCCTTATTTAACTGTGCTGGGGAAAAGAGGCAATGAAAACCAGGGAGGACCAAGAGTGGAGCAACAAGCTGTGCCCCCTCCATGCCCAGAGAGCAGCAGTGCTGGAGGCTGAGCCCAGGGAAGGAGGGCAGCAGGAAGCTACGGAAAAAGCAGGATTTGGGTCACTGTCAGCAAAGAGCAGAGGGAGGGTAAGGCTGGAAGAGAAGAGATTCTGCTCAAATCACCTGCCAGGAGTCTGGTAGGATATGCAGAGTGTGTCAGCACATGCTCCATGGTGGCTTACAAAGAAAAACAGTGCTTAAAAAAATTGGACTTGCTAATATTCCCTAATTGGATCAGCCAAATCCTCCATCACAGCCCAGACTCTGAACCACATGGGAGGGAGGCTGGACCTGCCCTGCTCTGTCCCAGCAGCTTCTGAACACTGTGTTCAGTTTGGGATCAGGAGGGGAAGGGCAGGAGCTTTGGCCAGCAGCAACCAGGAGCTGTCCTGTCACCAGGGTGGCCCTGAGATTTTGGGAAGCAGAGAGGCAGGGAAAGCAAAAATGTATTCGCTGTGCAAACAGATTTTCCACCTTTGCTTTGCTCCCTTTTCTTGCGGGTCAGATTTGGGGCAGCTGATTTTGACAAGTCCCTTTCTGCTAAGGCAGAGATAATGAATTCCCTGCAGCAATGCCAGTGCCCAGCTCATCAGGAGCCCTGGCAGCGATGCTGCTGCCCCTGAGACACCCACAGAGCGTCCCCGGGAGTC
Organism: Lanius collurio; assembly: GCA_020086605.1. NCBI lineage: Eukaryota > Metazoa > Chordata > Aves > Passeriformes > Laniidae > Lanius > Lanius collurio. The sequence goes on from JACBWW010000043.1 coordinate 746,856, forward strand.
ACAACTCTTGTCAGCAACATTGATTTTGTCTTCACAGTGCTTGTTTCACCCAGCAATGACCACAACAGATCTGCCCAGAAACTCTCTCCCTTTGGCCTCTCCCATCTGCTGAGGAGCCAGAGTGCCCCGCCCATCCCAAATATCGATGGGAAAAGCCACATCTGGCCTTGTGCCACGGCTGGCTCTGAGGGTCAGGCGGTGGGGCAGCCCTGGGTGCCCCCAGGGCTCTCTCTGGAATAACACCATGTTTATTGTCTTTTTCAGCAAAATAAACCCACTGTGCTTCAGGCTGGCCGGGGAGCTGCTGTTCTTCAGTGTGCTGTAACTCAGGCCTTTGAAAAGTCAAGGCAACCTGAACACAAAATCATTGTTTTAAGTCACAGTGTTTCACTTGGTAAAAAACCCAATGTCTTGAAGGATGTGAACTCCTCAGAATTTACTCTACACTTTTCATTTGAAGCTATTTACCATCTCTGCCTTGCACTGGGTCAGAATTAAACTTAAATGTCAGTATATAGAGCTGCTTGTTTGAGAGGAGACAATACATTACATCTGTAATACGTGCATGCTTGGTTAAATCTACTGAAAACAGCTATAAAATCCCTGTCCCAAATTATCAGTGAAAAACATCCCCACTTTTACTCATGCTGAAATTTCTGTAGTTGCTGATACGTTGCCAATCACCATTCTGACCTGCTTTCCAAACACCTGGTGGCAAACAGAGCTCTATGCCCTGACCAGTGGTACCTCTGAACTCTGGGGGGTGGATTCCTAATTTTTTGGAGGGGTTGCTAAGGGAACAAATGCTCTGTTGTGTTTTATGCTGCCCTGAACCCGACCAGGCTGTGACAGTGTCAGGATTTAACAGAAGTCCTGCTGGGAGTAAATATCACACCACTGCTGAGAACAGATGGGGCTTGAGCAGTGCCATGGGCTGGGAATGGCCTAAAGAATTTGCTTAGAGCAGATTTTAAGGTGTGGAGGGAGGGATTAATAACCCCAAACTGCTTTATCAGTATTCCCAAGTGTGAGGACAAAGCAGGAAAGCACAAACACTGTCTCTGCAGGCCACTCTTGCTGTGACAAATTTCCCTCCCCCTGCCATAGGTCCTTCCCAGCCTCCAAATCGGATCCTGAAACAATCCAAGGTCCACCCAGCTCCGAGTTCAGTGCAAAGTGCCTCCCCCAGCTGCAGGGTGAGAATTGCCAGGCTGCCTTCTGAGCCCAGGATAATTCATTCCCACAAATGTGTGCTCCTTAACATCGTTACACCTCGGCCTGTGCCATCCCTCTGGGAGAGGAGCCCATTTGTAATGCAATATTATTCCCATGCCATGCTTTTAATTCTGAGGTTGTTATTGATAACGACTTCCTCTCACACATCCCCAGCCCAGGCTGAGCCTTCCTGCGAGGAAGGCAGAGCAAGCAGGGCTTCAAAGCATTTCCAGGGTCACTGTGATGGGGAAAGAGGCTTTGGACAAACAAGGAGCTGCATTCCATGCTCAGATCAGGAGGCTCCAGCCTCTAATAAATGTTTAGGCTGCAGAATAAGTCACTGTTACAAGTCCTTGCCTTTGATAGTCTTTTCCACCCACCCCTTCCTTTGCCACGTCTCTACAATGCTCTGCTGGGGAGGAACATTGCCCTGGAAGTGCCAGGTAAATTCCACGTCCACAGCACAGATTCCAGCCTCGGTGGAATGTAACTTATCCATCCCCTCCCATCAGCTCTGCTGGAGAAAGCCAGCTGATCACCTAAAGGGAGACTCAGACACTGAATTACCTCTTTAGACAGCTGCCTTAGGAGCAAAGGTTTGGGCTGCTGGGATTGGAGAGATTTTCCTCCTCTGGCTGTTGAGAGACTAATGAGCAAATCTGCAGGAGGGGATAACATTAACAGTCAGCAAGGGGCAGAATCTGTGAGACAGGGTGCTGACACCACTGAGCACTTGTAACAAGCTGAAAACCCCTGCTAATGATTCAGAGAGAATGGAAAAAAAATCCAGCCACCACCCACAGGAAAACCCTGAGCTCCTAACTAAAATCCTGAAACACCAACGGGGAAACCTGCTCATGAAAGCTTTTTGTGCATCTCTGACTTTGTTTGTCCATCTTTAGCCAGCAGTTCTCTCCTCAGAGCTGCCTGCAGCCCTGTCCCCCTGCAGACCCTGATTCCACCAACGCACTCTGCCCACCCCAGGCTGGAAAACCCTGCCTGGAAGGGACCTTGGACACACTCGCTGTGCCACAAGCGCAGCAGGAAGAGCTGCCAGCTCCTCCTGAAACCTGGAACAAAGGAATTCATGCAAGTGGAAATGACCCACGGTGCCAGCACTGCCAGGTGCAGCCTCCTCCCCAGGCAGGGAGATAAGGAGATGGGGAGATGTGGGAGACACCTGCGGGAAGGAGCCGGGAAGCCTCTGTGCCCATCCCTCCCCTCAGCTGCCTTCCCCACTCCTCGGACAGCTGAAGCTCACCACTTTCCCACATTCACTCTGCACGGACACAGTTCTTTCATCGCCTGCCACAAACACACCCCTAGGAGGAAACTGGGAATGGGCTGAGGATATCTCCTAATCTCCCATTACCCAGCTTTGTCTGAGCTGTTAAGCAGCTGCAGGGCTGCACGAGTCACAAAAGCAGTTTCTGTATTTTTCCTCTTTGAGCTCCTTCTGGGGATGTGTGTCCTGCACCACGTGCAAGTCATTCAGCCTCAGCACGTGCTGCTTTATGGGATACAGTGAGACTTGGGCACTTCATAGCCCCCATTAAAATCAACACTACAGCAGTACCTAAAATAGCACAGTTACAGCCAGTCTTTAACACAGAGGAGAAATGGGAAAAGATTTGCACCATGAATTTTGATCACAAGAAACAGGACCACCAGAGACTTCATTTATTCCTTTAATCCATTGCTTTTTTCTCCCCTGGATCAGTTCTAAGCGATTTATGAGCAGCTCCAGGGCTAACCCCTTCACCTCAATCCCAGACTTATAAAAGAGGGTGAAACACCACAAAAAAGAGGATGAAGCCCTACAACAGGAGCCAAAGGCCTCACCTTTCACTACTGGTTATCTCAGGCACCCTGCCTGGGTCAGGCTCTACCCAAGGACAGACTCCACTGTGTTCCCAATCCAGGTGTCATGGGCAGTGAAATCCCAACACCAAACTGGCCCTTCATTGTGCCCCTTTCCTCCTCAAAACTGTGACCGATTGTCCACAGATCCTTACCTGTGGCTTCCACCATTCCTTCCAGGATTACCACAATCTCAAACTCCTCCTTCTCCAGCTGGGTGCGGGACATCTCCCAGAAGGGGCTTTTCTCATTGATCTCATGTGAGATGATGAGAGGGGACACCAGGAACAACCTGTCATCTCCGGTGTCAAATCCCACGTTGATGTCCGTTTGGTTCAGGGGAATAAACTCTCCTTCTTTGGTCTGTTTGGATTTAATCAGTTTGGCTCGAATGGAAGCCTCGACAATGTGGGAATTGCGGAGGTCCCCGACCCGGAACATGAGGCAGAGCTTCTCATCCCTCATGGAAATGACGGCGTTGTTGGAGAACATGAGGGTCTCTGCCCTCTTCTTTGGTTGGCTGATCTTGACGAACATGCATCCCACCATGAAGGCGTTGACGATGGAGCCCAGGATGGCCTGGACCAGGAGCAGCACGATGCCCTCGGGGCACTTCTCTGTGATGACCCTGTGGCCGTACCCGATGGTGGTCTCGGTCTCGATGGAGAACAGGAAGGCCGACACAAACCCGCTGAGGTTCTCCACACAGGGGATCCAGTTCTCATCTTCCAGGTGGTCCAGATCCCCCCGGATGTAGGCGATGAGCCACCAGATGAACCCAAAGAACAGCCAGGTGATGGTGTAGACCATGGTGAAGACCAGCAGGTTGAAGCGCCACTTGAGGTCCACGAGGGTGGTGAAGAGGTCGCTGAGGTACCGATAGGTCTCCTGGACGTTCCCGTGGTGCACGTTGCACTTGCCGCTCTTCTCCATGTAGCGCTGCCGTGGCTTCTTGCCCTCGGCGGAAATGAGCCGGGTCCTGTCCGTGGCGATGGGGACGTCATCCCGGGCCTGCTTGGGGATCTTCTTGGGCTCCCGGGATGGGACCCCGATGTCCATGTCCTGGTTCATGAAGATCCGGGAATCTCTAGCCATGGCTGGGCTGCACAACAAGGAAAGACAGTTTCAGGCAGAAGGACAAGAGACAAAAGCCATTTTGTTTCACCATCTGGACCATCAGGACGTTGTTTCTGGAGGGTTCACACTTCTCCCACAACAGCCACTTGTTACACACAGCCCTGTGGTGACCTGGAAGTAAAGAGTGACCTATAACACACAGGCCCTTCACACATCAGCTGCTGCCAGGGCGATGGGCACGCTGTGGGAGTGTGCAAAAGCTAAACCTTGGAACATTTGGGGGCTTTCTTTTTGTCCTTAGATTTTTTTACACACTAAATTTGCTCGAGATCACAACTCATAACAAAGTAAAGATGCACCAACATCATTCTAGGAGGAGCTTTTTGATGCCTCAGGTTTTGGGTGCATATCAAGAGAAATCTTAGAAATTAGGAGGAAGTGCTGAGCACCACTGTCTACCTAAATCTCACATGAGTCTAAATTATGCATGAAGGCTTCCCTTGCAGTCAGCAGAGAAAGGCATCTCGAGGGATACTTCAGATTTCAGGAGTGCTGAATCACCTTCTGGAAGTTTATTCGTGAGCCTGGGCTTCAAATGTGAAATAAACCTTTAATTGAGCATCTTGAATCCCACATTTGAAGGTGTGATGAACCCAGGCCTGCTATTAATGAGACCTGTCAGAGCTCACCCCTTTGCTCCACCTGACACCAGACAAAATCACTGGGCACTCTTAGGAATGCATCAGAGAGCTGTTAACAATCCCCTGTCGACATTCAGAGTTATGCTTACCAGGATACAAATAAATAACACGAGATGAAGGCTGCAATGCTTTCTGCCAGTTATAATGTAACATCCTGTTTACTGAGATGATTAGATTCTCCTTTAAAAATGAGAGTCTTGACTGTGGATACAGGGCACAGACAAAATCTCTGTCCAAGGCTACCTAAGGAGCCTTAGGGATATCAAAGATAGAGCAGCAATATTTTGTATGGCGTTCATTCCCTGCATTGTCCTCTGCAAATCCTATTAAAACCTAACTAAATCCATCACTGCTCCCTCTATCTTTAATCTTCTTATGCGCCTGTGAATGAGAAAAGGTGTGGAGATACAATTAAGAGTATCTTGGGAGAGACAATTTTTAAGACTGAGCAAAGTAGCTTCATCTTTTTGGTATTAAAAAGCACAAAGGGTGGGCGGGAAGGAAGCAGAGGCAGGATGAATAAATGAAGCAACAAATTTTCACTTCCATTTGGCTGCAGCCAAGTCTGGTTAATGGCAGAGAATTCCTCGTGGTCCTTGTCTAAGTCACCATCAATCACTGCTCCAACGAAGCAGCCGGAGCCTGTTGCTGGAACCAGCCCCGCTGGCTCTGCTCCACAGGGAGCCCAACCATCTGTGCCCAGCACAGCTTCCTGCTGCCACAGCGCCTGCCTGGCACGGCCGGGGCCAGGGCTGAGCCCTGCAGCCACGGCGAGGGGCAGAGAAGGGGATTTGTGGCTCTGGGAGGGGAAGTCAGGAGGGATCAGGCGTGCCCATGGGGGCACAGTGCTGTGTGCTCCCTTCCTCCCGGGGAGGCATCCAGGATTTTGACAGAATAGTCACCCCCTGCTCTGTTCCCGTCCCTCCTGAGGGCTGGCTCAGGGTGTTTCTCACACATCCTCAGCCACTTTTCACTGCTTGCTGCAACTGAAACCTCCCGACCCTCTGCTCTGGCTGTCTCTGCACTCGGAAGTTTCTCTTTACACCTGTGCAAAGTGCTGCAAGATGCTGAAAAATGACAAGAGCACAGCTTGACTCTCATTTTCCAGCATGTGAAAGCACATGGCAGAACAATCACACACCTTTGTCCCTCTTTAATAGAGAAAGAAGCCTCCTATCCCCTGGGAATCAGGTAGTGAAGAACCTCCTCGCTTCCTTCTTACAAACAACATTCTTGATGCATGTTTGCATTGATTGATCAATCTAAAATTACTCCATTTGGACTAAAAAGCTTGTCATCAATCTAAATGTAAAACCAGGCAAGGGTTGCATGTTTCCAATTTTAAAAGACTTGTTTTAAAGATAATTTTGTTGTAAAAGTAAATTTAAAGCTTTCACTGACACCATGGCAGAGAGAGCAATCCAGTTCCAGAGCTCAGTCTAGAAGGAAAGGTTTCATGTTCTTGATTCACACCAAAGAGACCAAAAGGATCTTAAAACTTACTACAAAGAACAGAATAGAGTAAAAGCAACCAAAAATCCTAAACCACTGGAAATATCACTCTGGTGGAGCAGGTTTGAGGAACTGCCCATTAATGAATGCATAGGAGAACCTTTTAAACTACAACCCTCACAGGATTGGCAACAACTCTGGTGGTGCTACTGATCTCCAACAACAGCTCAGCTGAAGCATCTCTGCAAACCTTCAGGAGCACCTTCCAAGTGATCCAGTAAAGCAGAAAAATTCCTGCTGGATAAGAACTTCACTGACAGCTTCAGTGGCATCACAATTCCCACCGGTATTTGATCTGTAACTCTCCTGTTGCAGTAGGAGCATAACCTCAGTCTGTGCTTATTGAAAATAATTAAGCACATGAATTTTTGCTTCAGAGTCCTTAAACAGAATGCTCCTGGTTAGCAGCTTGAGCACAGCTCTGGATGGCTGCACAGTATCCAGCTTTCTGCTCCAAATGATACCAGGGTTTTCTAATTCTGAGCAAATCACTGATTTTCCTCCTGCCTTAATTCCCCAGCAGTAAAATTTGTGACATGGATGTGAATGAGTGGTCTGTGAGATCCCAGGCATGAGAATCTTCTAGGAAATTTGCTGTCATTCCTTTATTATTTTAACAGCTCTGGGAAACTTTAGCCCAAATGAGAAGATGCTCTCAAAGGAGCAGGTTGTGTGCAAGGACCTGGTTAACTCCTCGCTGTGTCGTGCACAGCCACTGCTGCCAGACAGAAACAGCCCTGCCACATCGTGGTAAATATGGCCATGCACCTCCCAGGGATTTCAGCTCCAGTCTGTAAATCCCTGCTCCCCCCAGCACAGAGAGCCAGGAGGTGAAATTGCCTCTTATAGTCACAGGCACTGTTGTGTCTCTTTGGCATTTACCATCTTTGGTTAAACGAGGCCAGGATAATAAAAATGTCACTTCTGTACAAAGCTGCCTTCCTTCAGGACAGGCTACTGCATGAGGAGCTGTGAGTCAGTGCATTATCAGCCTTGCAGAGAGGTTTTTATCAGCCCTGCTGATGTTCAGCTCTGCCCAGATGACACACTCGGGGCAGGCAGTGACATTTGGGAGCTGGGATTTGCTGCACAGAAGTCAGGCTGGGGTTAGGTGAGAATCTCCAGGAAGCAGCTTTTGGCAGAGCAGCTCCCAGCCCCTCCTGACACAGCTGATGGGCTCCTGGCAGCTCCAGCAACTTGCCAGAGACATCACAGAAGGTAAAACTACAAAACACTCGAAGAAACTTTCTCTGCTGACCAGGGGGCTTTTCCCATTTAAACAATTGCTGATCTGGCTGCAGTAAACACACAGATTTCCATGGGGATGGGATTTGATGCTGGAAAGGACTAAACTGGCAGGCAGGTGGAGTCTAAAGATGTGAATTTGTCTTCAAGTTTGTGTAAAAGCAGACTTCTTTTTGTTTCTTTTAAACCTGATGCCTGTGTTTTCTCACATTAGGAGAACAATTGAGCAACCGTTCTTTAGCAAACCTCCTACACCTCCCAAAAGAGTATTTTTTTACTTAACCCTGCCATCATTTTTTTCCAGATAATGAGTCCTGTACTACTCAACAAGCAACCAATAATACTGAACAGAGATTACTGAAAAACTTGACCTGGTTCTTTTGCTGCCCGTTGGCCCACACCACATAAACCAGGTTACTGTGCCCAGGCTCCTCTGGGCCACATAATTCTGCTTTAGGTTACAGGGCTGCAAGGGAATGAAATTCTTAATTGTCTTACGAGAGCAACGTGGGGAAGTTGGTGCAGGAATAAAGGAAATGAAAGCAGCAACACCCAAAGAGAATAAAAGCATTGGCTGCTGAACACTGAGAGCTCATGGAAGGACAGAGGAAGGAGAAATCTTAGGAGAAGAAGCCCTTGACAATCCAAAAAAAAATTACTTTAGATAGGCTCTGGCTTAGGTGGGGCTTTGATTTCCCTGAGAAAGGCACCTTTCCTCCCCCCTTGTCTTCACTGCCTGTGTGTGAGTGGGACTGAGCAGCCAACACCACCAGGCTGCCCTTCCACACAGAGCTGGGCATGCAAGGTGAGGAAAGGCAGCTGGATCTGGGGTAAACCATGGAATGCTCCATCTTCCTGGCTCTGTATGAACAGAGGTTTGGGGTTTTGGTGGCTGCCTCTTTGGAAAGTGCTTGGGGGTCCACAGGTGGAGGGAAGGCTGCAGAAGAGCTGTGCTGTTGAAAGGCAGGGAAAAAGATTCAAAGACACCGCACAGGAAGGGAGACCTGTGGCACAAAACTCCCTGACCCCAGTAATTGCCTCTCCCAGTGTCCCTTCGGTGCTGAGGTGGGAAGGTGCCTCTCATCTCCTCTGTGAGTTTTTGTTAAGTCTCAGCACCACTTTCCTGGCACTCAGGATGTGACAGCAGATTCCTCTGGGGCTGGAGGAGACCTCACCCCACCACCAGGTCACAAAGATGGGGGGCTGCTGCTCCACCTGAAGGGGCAGGGTGGCTTTGTGCTTGTGACAGAGCTGGGCTGTGACAGCTCCTGTGTGCCCAGAGTGGCCCTGGCTCAGAAAGAGCCAAACAGAAGCTGCTCAGTCTTTCCAAAAAAAATCCCACTGGCCAGGGAGCCAACGTGACCCCAAGGAAGTGTTTAGGGACATCTGCACTTTCCTTTTACCTGTGAGTTACCTCCCAATCCATCCTTCTCCTCCAATATCCTGGGGCCTTTCCATTCTCAGCTGTGAGGGAGGAACGTGACCCTCCCACTCCCTGAGCAGCCGAGTGTTTCACAGCACCCAGTGCAGCTCTCACACGCTGGAAAATCTTATTTATGTATTTCCCAAGATGCCTGGACCAAGGAAGGGCTCGATTTCCCCTATTTCAGGATGGGGGAGTCACTCACAGAGACACTTAGTTCTTCTACACTCAACTGGGAGTCTGTGGCAGGGCAGGAATTAAATTTAGCAGTTCCAAAATCCTAAATCAGCATCTGGAATCACTGCAGAACTCTTTCCTCCTTCCCCCCTCCAGCAGCAGGGAGGGCAGTCCCTGCCTGCCTCAGGTGTCTGAAGATCACTCAGCAAAGCCCCCACAGATCCCTCAGATCAATAACCCAGCAAGATTATTTCCAAAGCCAGCAAAGGCAGTTTCTGTTCTCTCAAATAGCTACAGGTTTCAAATACATTTTTTTCCCTCAACTATGGCTTGAAGTATAAACCCCCCCACATAACACAAATTCACACCTGCATTAAATATGACTCCAGATCTATACAGAAAAGAGTGGAGACACAAAACTGTGATGAGGAACGAGACTGGGTGGAGTTTTTTTACAGAAAAAGAAGAAGATGGAAATTAGAAAATGCCTTTTGAGGCATCATTCAGGCTTTTACAACTTGTTAGAACACAAGGACTGGAAATTTGGAGTTTCTGTGAGATTGGGAGTATCTCCTATGGCACAGTTCCACCAATCCTCTCATGCAATTCTCTTGTACTTCATTGTATTCAAGACCTTGAGCAGAACAAGTGCAAAGGATGCAACCACAATATTGTCCTCTTAGGTGTTTTCCTTGATTTGGAACAGCCAAAGGATATTTTCTCTACCAACAAATAAAGCCTGGAAATAAATAAATTTGATTCTTGCACCTCCAAGGAAGTGACTGTGCCTGAGGCACTCTGCAGCCTCTCTGTCCCTGGCCCCTCACCCCATCTCTGTTTTCAGGGACACCTTATGGTGTCATTGGAGATCTGACCATTGTCTTTCAACCTGAACAAAGCCAGGGACACCTCTGTCCTCATCAGACACTCCTGTTTCTTGTGTTTCTCTGTTTCCCTCTACAATGAACAGCAAACACTGAATGTTGGGAAAGCAGAATCTCAGTTCTAGGACAAAATCCTGTCCCAGGAGCACCAAGGTTCCCATTCTCCATTGTTTAGGAATTCACCATCGCAGCAACAGAGAATCACTCTGCAATCTGCTTCGAAGAAATACAACAAAACTGTTGAACCACTTCAGGCTTCTGCAGTACCTTGCACCCAGAGTTCACAGAGGGACTGACCAAACACGGGCTCTTTTCCCCCAGGGCCTTCAGCAGTGCTTGAACCCACTGCAGAAAGGGCACAGGAGTCACAGAGGGACAAACTGACCTCAGGCCAAGCTGCTGGCCGAGGGCCTGTGCTCACCCAAACAGTCCTAGTGCTTCTCCTGACCTCAAACCCTATAGAAAGTGGGTGACTTAAATAGTGCAGTCTGGAGATTTGCCTTGGATTATTACTCCAAAGCTCTGTTTGCGCTTTTTTTGCAAATAAATGGGCTGGAACTTTCCAGAATATTCTGCCACGGGAATCAGAAATGTTCCTGATCCTTTATGTCCAACTGGGTAGGAATGGTGAGGCAAAGAACTGAACCCCAGAAGTGAAATAACCACCCCAGCACAAACACTGCCCCCCCACACTCCCCACCTTCTCGGGGAGATGCTGGTCAGAGAACCAGTGAGAAAAGCCAGTTTGGATTCCCCTGAGCCCCTCCTCCACAAATCCAAGGTCTACTTTTAAGTAAAAGGGTGCAGGAGGAAGGAGCTGCTTGATGACAGAATCTCCAAAAGCCAGAGGTAAGTTTTTTGGGACAGGGCCAGTTTCTGCCAGTTCTCAGCAGGTTCCTGAAACTCCCTGCTCAAACCCAAGGGAGAGATGCTGTGTAAAAGTTAACCTGGTGCTCCCAAGCACCATGTGCTGGCACAGAGAGAACCCCAGGCGCCTTTCTGAGTGATGCAACAGGACACTGGTAAAAAAAATCACCTCCCAGAGCCACAACTCCCGAGGGGTTCCCAGTGCACTGCATTCCCTGTCCCCTCCAAGGGCTGAACATGCCACTGCCTCATCTGGAGACTGCCCTGCCAGGGCTCTGTAACTCCAAGCTGATTGGCAAGTGTCCTAATTATGAAAGAATTTAATCTTGGACTCCAGATAAGGATTGTGGAGTCACTCCACACAATTCGGGGCTGCTTACTGATCAGTCTCCTGGTGCCCTTTGCATTCCAGTGATCTCCACTAAGCCTGTATCTGAGCAGCTCCTGCTTTTTAATGTCTTTTCCTGCATCCCTCCTTTAGATCGGACAGTGCTTTTGCCCAAGATGTGCATCCAATCCCTGCCTTCCCAAAGAGTTCCCCGGCAGCTCGGAGTTAGGCAGCAGCAATGCCCACAGCTCATGCCCCGGCAGGATGGGGCTCAGGAGCCCGGCACCCCGCTGGCCCAACAGCTCCGCGTCTGTCCTGCTGCCTGCTGGCCCCCCGATCCTTTGCAGCCGGAGAAGCCCGGGAGTGACCTGGAATAACAAAGGAATCGGTAACTTACTTGCTACGAGCGGCTCCGCATCAGAGTCGCGCCTGGGCTCCGGGGGGCAGCCGGCCGGGGGCAGGAGCGGGGCCGGGAGCTGCTGCGGGAGCAGCGGCCGGTCCATGCCATCACCAGGGAGCTGGGATCGTCCTCGGAGCCCCGGGCTGCCTCCCGCCTCCTCGCCGCTGCCCGTTCGCAGCAAACATCGATGTGGCACTGAGGGTGCCCACGCCCCTATCCCTGGGTATCCCTGATTTCCCTGCCCCGCTCCTCACCCTCCCCCGCTGCGCTGCCACTTTTGCGTCTCCCTCGCGTGCCTTTCCCTGCTCCTCTCCCGTTCCGAGGGATCCGCGGTGGTCCCGAGCTTTTCAAGGGCTGGGGCAGGGGGAGGGCGCGGAGGCTGCGCCTGACGGCGCCTTATCTGTTCTCAATGAGCGCAGGGGCGGGGGGCGAGGGAGGGGTTTGGGCGCTGCCGGGAGGGGAGGGCGGCGAATCCCTGCCTTGGGAGCTCGGGATCGCAGGAGCCCCGAGCTCGGGAAAGACCCCCGAGCTCGCCGGGCGCGACCAGCGAGGGGCTCCCGGGCCGCTCCTGAGCGGCTCCCGCAGCGCCGAGCGCTCCCTTCTCCTCCCGGGATCGCCTCGCCCGGAGCGCGGGGTGGGCCGGCGCTCCTTAGGGGGTGGGGGCTGTGGGTTTGGTTCAGAATCTCACAAACAGAAAGCAGTTCCGAAAAGCCAGGAGGGAGGGAGGGCGCGGGAGCCGCGCGTTTCACACGTGTGAAAATCGTCACCGGCGAAACTCTGCCGGGCTGGAGCGGGAATGTGGGGAAAGGGCGAGAGCATCGCTCCCCTGGCACGCTTCCCTCGCCTGGCACCCGTCAGGCTGTGCCGTGGTTTGCTTACGGAGTTGTGGGGTTTGCCTGGAACTGCTCTCAAAGCACTCCAGGGCTCTGCCGTTATTTTTTTGTCTTTCTCTTTTTTTTTTCTTCCTTTATTTTTTTCCCTTTGTCACTGATAATACCACGCTGTCTCCCTAGCTTAGTGAAACATTTCCTTTTCTGAAAAGCAAATGTCAGGCCAGCTGCATATCTGAGACAGATCTGCCTGGTGACTGTGGGTTACCCACAGGCTTTTTTGCCCTGTTCCCGCAGTCGTGTCCCCCTGTCCCCTTGTCCCCCTGTCCTCCCTGATTCCCTCCCTGATTCCCTGTTCCTGGAGCACACACATTACAGCCCATCAGAAAAGCGTTCACAGAAGATTTGACTGGTCAGGAAAAGAGAACTTACCCAAACCCAAGCACTGTGCAGGTATTGCTGGAATCTGCAAGCTTTGAATTATTTTCATTTTTTTTCTTTTTTTTTTTTAAAGTTACACTATCACTTATGAAATACATAAGCATTGGAATGATACTTTTATTTTCTTATATAGACATTCTGCAGTTTATTATTTGCATTCTTTTTTTTTAGGAAGGGGAAAAAGGGGAACTAATGGAACCTCATGTAGATCAGAAAACTTGATTCTTAACCAGCTTAAATCTAGGCTACAAAGCACCTTATTAAGGAGACTTGACTGGAAAAATCAAAGACAGACATGCTGAAGAAAGGGAAATAACCACAGGTTTGAAGATTGTTAATAGTCATATTGCCCAGGGACTGGGAGAAGGAAGCCCATCTCTACACACACACACTCCTTTTATCAGTGCTCTTGTTCCCTGCTCTGGATGTGGATGTCAGATCTGTCCATATGGGACAGGAATCTGGAGCCAGGCTAAGGATTTCAGCCATCTAAAATCATTTTTGCAGATGTAATTTTGCTTTTCCACATGTTAGTTTGCATTTGCCAGTCCAGCGCTGCGTGGGCAGTGAGCTTGGCCCAGCCAGGCTGGCTCCTGTTTGCCCAGCAGCAGCACAGGGGGGCCCAGCAAGGCTGACATGGCTCAGGACTGAATTCCAGTCAGCAGAGAACCCACCTGCAATGAAAGCAAAGGCCGCAGTAAGGAACTGTCCATCAGATCCTGGGAAATTCCATCAGATCTCTGCCTGCTCACAACTGCCAGGAATGTCTTTTTAGGATAGTTACTTTTACCTTTTAGAGGTATGTCTGTGATGACCTTACAAAAGTGCTGTTTGGGGAGGACAGTTGGAGTTTGGCTATTTTTAATGAGCATTTAAACTTACTTCAAAAGCACTAAAGAGTAAATTCATGCAGTGGGAGAGTCGGGCCCCCCTAAATCACAGCGTTGGCTTTCTGAGCAGCTCCTCGGATGCTGCTTCCCCAGCACTAAGGACAGTGCCACCTTCAGAAGGGCACCAGCTCTGCTTCCTCCTTCATCTCATCTCTGTTAACAAGATTTGGAATGAATTTTTGTGCTAGGAAATGCAGAAGGAACCTTTGTGCTGCCCAGAGTCCCTGCAAGGCTGGTGTGCCATGGCCAAGGCTGGGGGAGCCCTCCCTTCCCTCATCTCACACGCTCACCCCACGTGTCTGCCCTGGAAACGCCTGGATGGGGTCCCGGGGAGCAGCGGGGCTTGGGGGGGTCCCTGCTGCCCTGGGGGGTGTCTGCCCAGCCCCGCACGGCTCCGAGGCA
>JACBWW010000043.1:771107-798608 GCA_020086605.1 Lanius collurio
GTACCAGTGTAAATGAGGCATAACACCAGAATTGTAGACATGTCAGAAAGCATAAAAATAAGCTTTCCCAGGAAATATGATGCCATATGGACATGGTCTTTGTTCTGGTGAGGCTTCTCGCAGCTCCCCAGGCGTTTCCATGTCAGAACATTTCCGAGCAGGAGCACTGGGTTATGTCAGCTCAGCACGGAAATTGCCTTGGGCTGTGGTGTTTCCACACTGACAAAACCACTGGAACTTGTGGATTCTGCACTGTCCCATTCATGGAGAATTGATTCATTCGTGCTGACAGCCTGCACACACCTTGTCACCCAATAAAGTCCCTGAGTTGCCAGAAAGGCTCTGGTTGTTGCTTTGGGTGATTTATCCAAGACTTAGAGAGCACTCTGAGCCAAGGCCAAGAAAATTCCCTGCTGTGCCTGGACCAGATGCTGCTCTCGTGTGAGCTGTGTTAAATCTGAGATAAAACTGCTCAAGCCAACAGACAGGGAGTGCTACCACCACCCTCACATCAGCTCCCAAGTGTGGCCACCCCATCCCCAAAACAGGAGCAAGACAACCAGAGCTGTGTGGGGAGTTCAGCCTCTCTGATTCCACCATTTGCTGTGCAAGAGAGTTTTGCCATCTGAGAAAGTTGGGTGGGTTTTTTCATTGACAGCACCAGCCCTGTTTTAAGGGGCATGATGGATCTTTGTAGGGCTCAGGCTAAATGCTAAAACCTTTCCTGCCCAAAGCTTCACCTTCCCCCCGCCCCCCTCCACCTTTAGTTCATGTTTTCCAGGGGTTTTCCCACCACAAGCAGCCAGTGTTGCCTCCAGCAGTGCCTGCACAGCCCAGCAGAGGGGAGTGGGCCACCACACTGGATTTTCCTCTCCTCTGCCCGGTCTCAGGGTAAAGCCACACATCTCTAGGGCATTATTTAACCACACACCCTGCTTGCAAGGAAAGATTACTCATTTTTAGTTTGGTTAAGCATAAGTTTTCTAGTGGAAGGTGCTCCTGCCCATGGCAGGGGTTGGAACCAGATGATCTTTAAGGTCCCTTCCAACCCAACCCATTCCATGGTTCTAAGCATGAAGCAGAAGCTTTACTGAAGTGAGGTCTTTGTCCAAAGTTTGATGGCAAAGACACTCTGATTTTAAGTTCTTTACCCATATATGAGGTCTAGATAAGAGTTCACAGTTTTAGAAAGTCCTGTGCAGGACAAACATGTTTTGCCACATCTACCATTGACAGAGAAGGTTGTGCAGAGTCAAGTTTCACCTCTGTGAGTGATGGAGACCTCCCAAAAATCTTGGCACAAGAGCTGGAAGTGCCTGTCTGGGCATAAGTCAAGTTCCTCTTCAGAAAGAGTCTCTGTGGAATAAAAACTTTGTGAAGGGGAAACTTTGGCACGAAGAGACCTTAGGGTATGGACACACTGTAAGAGGAAGGGCAGAAGAGTGTCTCATCTACCCAGCCTGGTAGGCTTTTATCACATCAAGAGAGATGAGGAGCCAACCTGGCTCAGAGCTGGCTGAATTCCTGCTGCCTATGCCAGCAGGAAGGCAGAGGCTCTGGAGCTGCCTCCCGAGGAAAGCTCTGTGGCACCCAGAGTGACTTGGCCAAAACTGAACCAGGAAGAGCCACTCTGTCACCATCCCCGTGGTTTTTCCAGCCTTCTCCTCCAGCCCCCTGCCAGTGCTGATGCAAATGGAGCAGGGTCCAGCTGGTCCCTGAGGCTGCTTTCTCTCACCCTGGGTGGCAGCAGCTCCCTGCCCGTTCCCAGTGCCCTCCGGGGTCAGAGCCTGCACGGGCTCACTCCTCTGGAAAACAGCCATCCTTCATTCCTCAAGAGCTGACCTTCCAAAGCCAGGCCTGGGAAATGTGCTCCTGCAAGGGGAGCCCTGAGCTGAGCCACCTGCAGGTCTCAGCTCAGGGGGAAACCTGCTGGGTGCTCCATGCTCTTTTCTTCTGATCACAGCAGCACAAAAGGAATGGCAACTCTCCTGGGAGCAGTGTGGGACTGCCAGCCCACCCTGCTGCCCTGAGGAGCCAGGACAAAGCTGCCACCCAGCTCTGCTGTTCCCAGGGCAAAGGGCTGGGGAGTTCCTGAGGGAGCAGCAATCCAGGGGCTCCGGTTCCCCTTGGCTCTGCCTTCGTGGAGCAGACTCCTGCAGCTGCTCCCAAGTGCAGCCTTGGCTCCTGATCCAGCTCTTCCTACCGAGGCTGTGCCTCAGCTCTCCCCATGCCAGGCTCCACAGGCCTGTGCACTACACCCAGACACCAATCAAAGATAACCCTTTTCCCAGGGAAAGAGCAGAACAAAGAGCATAAAACATGTGAAGGGGGTGTGCTGATTTCCTCCCTAGCCTGTCGTGTGTCTTTGCAGCCTCTGGGACCTCACTCCTCCTCTTGGGAGATGACTAAATAAACAATCATTCCACACAACTTGCTCACTTCCTCACTCTGCCTATCACCGTGGGCTCCATCCCAGCCATTATCTGCAGAGGGAATTCAGCAGGGCTGTAATTCCTTCACACAATGTGCTCTCACTTTCTTCATGGCTCCCAGGAGGGATCAGTGCCTGACTTCAGTGGGGCAGGATATCAAACCTTGCTTTGCCTCTCTCTGCCTTGGTTATCCTCTGTGAAAAATGGGAGGCAGACTGCTTCCTGCCTCGTTCTCTCCCTCGCCTGCATTCCCAAAGACAGGCTGAGTTTCATCTGTTAATGCTGATGGAGCCCTCGGGGACCTGCAGATAAAGAGCACGACTGAAGGTTCGTGTGGAGCACGACTGAAGGTTCACCTCGCAGCAGAATTGTGCTGCACTGTTTCTTCTCAAAGCACCCACTGACACTGTCCAAAGTAAAACCAGCAATGACAATCCAGCCCAAGTAAAACCTGTGAAATGTGTGAAATGCAGCTGAGGGCTGCCAGGCAGCCCGTTTGGGAACAGGCAGAATGAACTCCTGAAGGTGGAAGGAAGGGAAGGCTAAAATGGTCAGTTGGACATTGACCCCAAGAGTGACCTCAGGGGGGGACAATGCCCACCATCAGCAGATCCTGCTGCAGAGAAAACAAAGCAGAGGCAGGACAACATCTGGGAACTCCTGAGGAGCAGCAAGGTCAACTCATTGGGTTGTCCAGGGACTTGGGGAACAGCAGCACGAGGAGTGGCCGCTGCTGAGCAGAGTGAGGCAGGGCTGTGGCTGCACAGAGCCCTTCCTTTCCTCATCTGGGAAGTACAAGGGGTTGAAAAATTGAGGCACAGACAGCAGATTTACCAGGAGTCCATATCTGGTTCTCCAGAACCCATTCTCCAGAACTAGAGATCATATTCTATTCCCAACTGAATTTTGCTGGAGATGTTGAACACAGCCCCAGGAAGACAACTGAAGTAAGCCAAATATACCCTAATCTGCTCATTTCCTGTTTGGATATTCTCCTTCTGGCAGACAGGAGACAGTCCCCATGCCTGGCTGTGCCACCCTGCTCCTTATCCAGCTCCCAGGCTGGCTCAGGCAAGCAGGATACCCCATGCTCCTGAGGAAAACTTGTGTGAAGACCCCTCTGTGCTCCCACCAAAGATGGATCTGACAGCCCGGGCCCTCTCGGGGTCAGTGTGGGGACAACACCTCACAAATGGCATTTTGGAAACACCTCAGGCCCTTGGGAACAACTTGAAGTTCCCTAAATGCCCTTTCAAGAGCTTCCAGAAGTGTGTTTACTTGGAAATCAGTGTGAGAGAAAACATGCAGAGGAGGAAATGAAGTGTGAGCTTCAAAGTATTTTATCAATTGCTGCTCAGAAAGACCTTGGTAGGTTGTGTGTACCTAGGACATCTGTGCTCCTTCTACCCAATTAATTAACTTTGTCAGTGAGTTGCAGCTACTAATTAACACTCTTAATACCATCATGGACACCAGAAGGGTGAGGGCTCCAATGTCCCACAGAAACCTGATGGTACCAGACCAACCCAGCCGAAAATTTGGAGATGAAAGGTCAGCAGGTGTTAGCTGCTGCCCGGTTCTTCAAGGGCTTCCAACACTTTCCTACACAGAGGGTTTCAAACTTCTGGGTTTTGAGCTTCAGGCAGAAAAAGAGATTTCAGATAACTCTGAGTCAGGTGCCAGTGCCACTGTTCAGAGCACTCACTCATTTTTCCCATCACCAATTCCTTTGCTTAGGAGTGCAGGAAAGGTGACAAGGACATGGCTGCCAATGCAGGAATATGGCTCTTTATTAGTACAAGCCTCATCTTTTCTTCTGTAGGCTTGGCTTAACTCTCTGAGAGGAGGATTCAGTGACTAGGAAAGGGAAGTGATCCTGCTGTTTGTGCAGGGGGGATTGCACACCCTCCTTGTGCAGGGGGGATTGCACACCCTCCTTGTGCAGGGGGGATTGCACACCCTCCACCCGGGGTGCCACGAGCCCTTGATCCCGCTCCCTGCTCCAATCCCACTCCCTGCTCCGTGTCCCACTCCCTGATCTGATCCCACTCCCTGCTCCAATCCCACTCCCTGCTCCGTGTCCCATTCCCTGCTCTGATCCCACTCCCTGCTCTGATCCCACTCCCTGCTCCGATCCCACTCCCTGATCTGATCCCGCTCCCTGCTCCGCTCCCTGCTCCGATCCCACTCCCTGCTCCGATCCCACTTCCTGCTCCGATCCCTGCTCTGATCCCGCTCCCTGCTCCGATCCCACTTCCTGCTCCGATCCCTGCTCTGATCCCACTCCCTGCTCCGATCCCACTCCCTGCTCCGATCCCATCCCACGCTGATGGATTTCCCAAACTCCCCGTGCTGAGCTCCAGCCGAGTCCAGCCGGGATGGAGAGAGGTGCCTTTGTGCGGTGCCCCCGTGCCCTACATCTACAGGGGGAGTGAGGACTTCCCTGGCACCCCCTGCTCTGCCAAGCAGCTGAGTTACAAGTAAATACAGGTAAGGAGCTTTGCTCCTTCCAGCAGAAGTCGGGATAATTCCCTCCATCAGCAGAGTTGCATAAGCCCCACTTTCCCCACGTGGCACTGCCAGCAGAGGTGTCCCCTGAGGCCTTGCCAGGGACCCCGGGGCATTCCAGACCCCACAGGTTTAGGAATTCTTTATGGCAGCTGTGCTGCTCCAGTGTAATATCTTGGAGATAGTGCTAAATCCTCATCACCAGTTCTCTGAAAAGTCCCAGAACAGTGAATGTGAGAACGTGTCAGAAAGACACAAAACAACTCAGTTTGTTCAGCCTGGAGAGGACGAGACTGAGGGGAGACCTCAGGGAGGTCTTCAGCATCCTCAGGAGGGGCAGTGGAGGGACAGGTTTGGACAACATTCTGAGGCACAGGGAGGCACTGCTGGGCCCTGGTGGGTCCCTCCCCGCTCAGGATATTCCAAGGCTCTGTGATTCCACGATAACTCACTGGGGCATCTCTCGTGCCCTCCGTGCGCTGTTAAGAACAGGGTGGAGAACCCAAGGGCCCTTCTGCTGTTTCTGACCTCGAGGACTCAGCTCCCACGGGTCTCTGCCCTCCTGGGTTCCCACATGCACGGCCAGTGCTACAAACCAGCACTTAAACAGCCCATGCATTTAAATTTTGTCATTAGACTCAGCAGAGGAGGACAAGGCTTCACCAACCTGCTGCCTGAGAACACGCGAGGCTGAAGTGATCACAACCCCTTTACTCTCATTACTAGCAAGGCTTGAAGGTGCTGGGACGGCTGAGGGGTGTAAATTTACTCCATCTGTAAGACTGTTCTTCCACTGCAGGCACCCAGAGATTCACACTCCCTGCCTGCGTGCTCGCTTTGTGTGGGGCAGGCTGGCGGGGAAGCCAAGGGGAGGCAGAGCCCCGCTCTCCCATTTCCCGGCGCTCCTTCCCACAGGAGGATGCTCGGGAGTGACTCAGAGGCGCTCCGGCAGCACAGCGAGCGCTCAGCCCCCCGCCACTGCTGCTCGCCTGCTCCTCCAGGGGCTGGCTCAGCCCCGCAAGGATGGAATCATGGAATCATGGATTCATCCCTGCCGGGACTGCGCCGGAGCTCCCAGCCCTGCCGTGCTCAGCACACAGTAAATAAAGACTGGGAGGCTGCCAGGATTCCTGCAGCGAGGTTAATGAATAAACAACCGCCTGCAGGACTCACTCGCCTCCTATTTTTAACATCTGTATCTTTGATTGCATCTTCGAGAGACCTCTCCATAAATAACCATTGCAAGAGATAAAAGCATTGGATGTTTCCTTTGACAGAACAGAGATTATCAGCATTTAGACAGAAAAACTGCTGGTTTATATAAAAAGCAAGCAGGCTCTTGCTTTTTATAGAAAATGTTGCCTTTATCGTGGCAAACAGAGCACTGAGAGACAAGAAAATGCAAATACAGCAAGGGACATTCTGGAAATACGAGCTCAGTCACGCCTTGTTTTCTCCATTTCTTCCTGGTGGGAGATGCTCTCATGGCACACATTTCCAGGAAAACAATGGAGGATGCTCAGAAAAGTGGGCAGTGTTGGGAATTAGGAGAGCTGCCAGCACACCAAGGTCGTTGCTGAAAATGGGATTTAATTGCTTGCTTATGGATGCAATTTTGGGAATATTACCCAAGGTGAATAAAATAAACAGTTTCACAAACACAGCCCCTTGGATTCCCAAGAGTGCCTCAGGTGGTTTGGAGTGTCCAACGTGAGAGACAAGGAGGAGAAATCCTTCTGCATTTTGTGGGAATCCCTGCCATCCGAGGGGGCTCCGAGCACCTTGGAGTCATTTGTCACTTGTGAGAATCTAGGTCATGTACTCCCCTCCTCCTGCTCTGCTTTTTTCCATGCTAAATATAGAATGTATTTTCTGGCTCCAGACTGAATAAAGTTGTTAATTACACTCTTTCCTAAAAACCTAAAATTGAAATTCACTTGGGGACTCTCTGAAAGCTGGGGAAGGCTATTCTTTCTTATAATAGTCTTTTGACATGTCTTAGAGGAAAAAGGAAGAAAGCCCATTTGCTTTTAATTTCTCAGTTTTGAGGATAATATTTAACAGAAGTAAATCCCTTTAAGGGCTCAACTATGCTCTTTGAAGCTAGAGGGGAAAATCCCATTGAGTTTCAGGGCAGGAGAACCAGCCAGATGCTCTGGAAAATTATGTTAAACAATCTTCAGTGTGTTAAGTGATGCAAGAAAATTAATTTGTGCCATTGTGAACTGCCAATAGGGGAAAAAGATGTGAATCCTGAGTGCAGTCGGTCGGGTATAAAAACAATTGGGTTCTTTCAGGGTGCACCTCATCAATCAGCTCATGATAAAGGGTCTGGAGCAATTCCATGCTCAGTTCCTGGTGCTGGAAGAGCCCAAAGGGTTGGTGTGACACACCTGCCAGCCAGGAGGTGGAACAGATGGATTGACATGCTCTGCAGATGAGAAGGGCTGCCTGGGTGGGATAAAATTTGTTATTAATGACGGAGCTATTAAAACAAAGGGGTGTCTATTAACAGGTTTAATTCCTTGTCCCAGGGCTTTTGGCCTCGGGGCGCTGCGGGCCAAACGCCGCCTCCCTGAGCCTCAAAGCTCCTCTGCTTCAACTCTGAGCACACCTGGCTCTGCCCAAGGGCTAAAGCACTTCTTCTGAACATACAAATCCTGTTCCCAACTTCCTCAAGCCTTGGAGGATCCCATCTCCAGCTGTCCCTGGTGGTGGCCAGAGGCACCCAGTGCTTGTTGCTCTATCCCCAGGGGAGGAGCAGCTTCCAGGCTGGGGGTTGCTGAGGGAAGAACTCATTTGGTTACTGCAGGGCCTCCAGAACCCAGGGATACAACCTGCCCCAGCCATCCCCGCCCTCTCTGTGCTGATGGAGAGGGACGGGCACCTCCCCAAAGCAGAGCAGCCTTGCACACCCGTCTGAGGGCGAGGAGAAGCCTCCTGAGCACGAGGGGACCCAGAGCTTCTTCATCAGACACCTCATTCCTGTGTGCCTGCAGGTGAGTGGGGCGATCCCAGGCCTCGGTCACTTGGTCCCTCAGGATGCAGAGGACTGAGAACTACAAGAGATGGACATTTCTTTAAGCTCCAGGGGGAGAGCAGTGCAGAGAGAGAGACAGCAGCCTCAGTGGGGTCACTCCTGCAGCCTCAGTGGGGTCACTCCTGCAGCCTCAGTGGGGTCACTCCTGCAGCCTCAGTGGGGTCACTCCTGCAGCCTCAGTGGGGTCACTCCTGCAGCCCCACAGCACTGAGGTCACTCCTGCAGCCTCAGTAGGGTCACTCCTGCAGCCTCAGTGGGGTCACTCCTGCAGCCCCACAGCACGGAGGTCACTCCTGCAGCCTCAGTGGGGTCACTCCTGCAGCCTCAGTGGGGTCACTCCTGCAGCCCCACAGCACTGAGGTCACTCCTGCAGCCTCACAGCACTGAGGTCACTCCTGCAGCCCCACAGCACTGAGGTCACTCCTGCAGCCTCAGTGGGGTCACTCCTGCAGCCCCACAGCACTGAGGTCACTCCTGCAGCCCCACAGCACTGAGGTCACTCCTGCAGTCCCACAGCACTGAGGTCACTCCTGCAGTCCCCCCTCTGCAAAGGGCTCAGATGGACTCAGGGGCTCAGCTCAGATCTGGGGGGGAAGTCCGAGCAGGAATTTGGGCAAGGGCACGCCCAGCTCCCAGAGCACAGCCCCATGAAATCGGGCTGCAGAGAGTTCTGCAGCACAGAGGGACATCAAGAGGCACTGGTTGCTGCCCAGACCATCTCCCCATGCTGAGGAAAGGCCTGATGCTCCCAGGTGGCCGAGGCACTCGTGCTTTGCCCGTGCTGGTGGGATGGGACAGGACACTGAGGTGGCAGCAGGAGTAACACCAGCTCCTGCAGGTGATGCTGCCTTACTTTTTACCTCTGGCAGCCCAACTCTCCCACCGACTTTCCCTCCATGGTGCAGCCCCTTCCCCTGCCTTGCACACGCACTGCACAAACGAGGCCCAGCATTAATGAGCCATTGCATACAGATGAGCTGGCAGCCAGTCCGAGCTGCCACAGCCACACATAAAAGCCCAGCAGGGCCTTGGGCTCTCTTCCTTCGATGCAGGAGCTGCTAGACCCAGGTTCTGTGGAAGTTCCCTGGTCTGAGGGACACGGGCAGCTCCTCTCCCACCTCCCCTCTGCAGGCACCTGCACTGGGTAGGGCACAAGGTAAGGGGCTCTGTTGTACTCTCTTCCCACCGTATTTCCCTGTAGACTGTCTCTTCTGTCTCCTTGCACACATTTGCTGTGTCAGGACTACAGCAAGGGAACCAAAAAATCCTTTCCTTTGTGGAATAGCATGTGTGGGTTCTAGTCTGCCTTGAACTGGCTCACCTCTCCTTGGGCTGCCCTTTGCCAGTTCTCTGCCTCTGTTTCTGCTCCCACTAAACAGCTACTGAGGAGAACACTGCCAGAGAAAATCTCTGCATCTGCTGGAGTCACCTCAGACACCAAATGCAGGCGACAGCAGCTCAGGCATTGCTGCTCTCTGGAATGCTGAGTGGATTTCTGGCAGTGACATGGGGCTGGAAGGGCCTTAAACCTCAGCTCTGTGAAAAACCGGGGTGGGATCAGCTGGTGCAAGCTCAGAGCACGTTAGATTTGTGGGGGAACTGCCAGCACTGCTGTTCAACCCTGTGCTGGCAGCAGCCACCTGGGCTTCAGAGCGGCTAAAGTAACTTCAGAGTAACTGAAGGGCTAATTAAGTGTGTGTAAGAGGACAGTTAATGAGCAGCAGCTCAGGGTTTTCACTGCCCTACCTGAACAGGGAGGTGTTTCAGTTACCCAGAACCATCAGAGCAGAAGTTCCCCCAGCTCAGCTGCAGGAGATGCTCAGAGCTCCAGGAGCAAGGTCCTCAGAACTTCTGAAGTTAAAAAAAGTAACCACCCTTAAATTCTCTTCCATTTTGGGCATGACAACGTGTAGTGCATGGTTCACTTCCTTAATCTCACAGTCAATTGCTTTGCTCAACCCCTATACACATCAGCAGAAAAATAGAAAAATCTGCATATGTGTTAGTAATAAATTTAAAAATCAGGGCATACCACTTAAGGGTTGACTTGTCAGAAAATGGTAATTAAAACTGTTCCAGCTGACAGTGCTGCTTTAATGAATTATTAGTAATGTTCTTGGAGAACATTTGATGAAAGACACCATAAGAGCTCTTACTTAAACAAACCAATTTTCTGCATCATGCAACTTCAGTGCACAAGAGGGGGAAAATCTCCATTATAGAATTACAAAAATAACCAGGTAATGGTTTGAATGATCACAAAGGAGCAATGGGCCATTCGTACTTGGCCTGCATTCCCTATGCCACAGCCTTTGTCCACAGGTGCTGATCTGAGAGCTGCCACTCTTGTGTTAAACTCTGTCCCAAAAGCCCAGTAAGGTGCAGTGTAAGAGCTTCTCACGGTTACCAGGTGTTCTCCATGCACCTGGAGTGTTTCTGAGACAGGCACAGAGCCTTTGGCTCTGCATCACAGCTGGGGCTGCTGGATCTCACCAGGCTTTGCCTGGCAGAGTGCAGGGGAGCTGGACAGGGCAGCACAGGGCACGAGTGAGGAGCTGGATGCTGAGGGCATGGAACTCTAGGGATGGGCTCTTTGAGTACTTAAATTAATTGTCCAGCTCTTTGTGCCTTTTACTGCTCAGCAGCTCCTGCAGCTCCTGCAGGAGGTCCTTAATTCCAGACAGAACCAAGGCTGGCAAGGAGACAGCGAGGGGAGAGCATGTGGGGACCTGGAAACACAGCCCTGCTTAGTGGGAGAGATGTGTGGAGTGGGAAGGAAGAGGGCAAAGGGCACTAAGCCTTAATCATGGATTTGTGTTTGGGTGTGAAGGAGACGGCGGTGGGAGGTGGGGAGACAGCTGGGGGAAAGAGGCTCTCATGCCTCATTTCCTGCCATGGGATCCTTGCTGGGTTCCAGCTCCATCCAGATTTGTTGTTTGTCCTTGACTGTTCCAGGAGAAATGTAAGAGTGCAGCTCTGGGAATCCACCTCTCTGGCAGAAGTCCCGTGGACCCACCCCAGCACTGGTGAGCAGCACATCCCGGGGAACTGGGGGGTTCTGGTGGTGGGGAAGGCGCTTCTCAGGAGGAGTTCCGAGCTCCAGAGGGCTCTTGTGGGTTCAGCTCTTAGCAGCAGCTGACCTCAGCCCCCTGTGACCAAGGCACATCCCAAAGTGTCTGGATTACAGCGGGAATGAGAGCAGTTTGACGTGGGAATGGAACTTCCCCTTCCCAGCCAGGCTGCCCCAGGAGTGCCCGCTCTGTGCTCCCTGGGCACGCAATCCCAAAGCTGCTCCAGCACCACACGCCCTGCCTGGGCTGCAGCTCAGCCTGCCCACGGAGAAAAGGAGCTTTAGAGCTCAGTTCCAGTCTCTGGTGCCCCCAGAGATCTTCAGGAGCCCTGTCCCAGAGCAGGAGCTGGGGGCAGCGCGGGGCTGATGCGGGCACAGCCGCCCTGCTGAGCCTCACTCAGGTAAGGCTTTGTTCCCTTCTTGCTTTGCCCACGCAGGGCTGGGGTGTGGGAATCTGCTTCCTCTGCAGCATTCCAGGAGAAAGGCAAGGGAATTTAACTTGGCTCAGACTTTTGTAAAGTCTCCCAACCACATTCTGTGCTGTGGGCAGAAAAGTGCCAGAGGAGCCCAGAACGGGCAACAAGCAGCCAGATCCTGCTGCAAGCCCTTGGAATGCCCATCCCAAAGGGAAGACGAGCAGTTACCCAGTGACATGTGCATCACAGGGCAGAGCTGCTGTGACCTGAGTGGCCACCTTGTGTGTGGATGTTGGTTAATACCAAGAGGAGTCCATCTCACTTCTCCTTTTCGTTTAAATTTGGGGGTTGTGCCTAATCTTGTCACCCAGAGTGAGAGGAGATGCTCCTTCAGCCCTCAAATATAAACTGCAGCTCTGGTGCCTCTTTTAAGAGCTGCCTGGGCTCTTCAAACATTTGAAGAGGTAAAGTGAGGTGAGAGTAAATCCTTGGTGGGTTTTACACCACTTTAGTAGGACTCTGGGAAGCTCAAATAACATCCCGAGGTTTGCTGTGTAATTGAATCCTACATGAAGTGGCACAACTGATACAAGATTTTTAAAAGCTCATTAATGGCTGAGGTCAGAGCTTCACTTCTGGAAGTAATTTAGTCCCAGTTTCAACTTAGGCCCTTAACAGAAGCAGACACTTTAAATGGGAATCTTGGTACCGAGAGCTGCTTGTGTAGCTGGCGATCCAGGGAAGTTTGAAGCAATTCACTTTGAGATGCCATTTTCTGAGAACTGAGAGGAATTCTGAGGCACTTGAGCCACTTGAGTAAGTTTCCTCAGGTTGCTGGAACCAATCACTACCATAGATAATTCCATCAAGATTTAACCCCTAATGAATGGGGAAGATGGGAGATGCCTGGGCAGGTTAGGCTGTTTTCCCCAGGAAATGGAACAGTGGGATATATGTAAAGGAGTCCAAGAAGTCAACATCACTCTCACTTTTCTGCCTGGTTCTGTCTGGAACAAGGACCTCCTGCAGGAACTGCTTTAGGTGCTGGACAATAAGAGGCAGAAAGAGCCCCTGGGCACTTGGTGAGGGTGTAATTTAAATACAAAGCCTTGCACAGTGTGGGAGCTCATTGTCAATCGAAACTTAAGACTTTCATTTGCAAAAGGATCTGCAAATCAGCTTTGTCTTTGTCCCCCTCCAAAAGCCATTGCATGTTCCCTGTTTCACTCCTTGCTGAGAATATTGAGATATTACACACGCAGAACTCATTTCTGATAACAAACAGGTGCCTGCCAATGCAGCAACTGGGCATCTCTTATTAAGACTCTCCAAAAATCCATGCTCCATTCCACCTCTGCAAGCTGATGCTGTTGCCAGTCCACAGCTCCACATTCAAGAGGTCTCAAAACTTTGCAGTCATTGAATTTATCCACCCAGCCCCTGAGTTCCTCTTCCATCTTATGAGCAGATGGGGAAACGGGCACAAAGAGGAGAATATTTGTCCCACAGTACACAAAAAACTGTGGAAAGTTGGGAATTCAGCTCAGCTGTTTGGACTCTGGGGGTTACTTTATCACTTGACTGTGCTTCCTAGGTCCTGCAGCCAAAAGCCATTTGATTAGGACAGATTAGTTTGGTTCTGGGTTGAGACAGAATCTGCTCCCTAAGTTTACTCCTTGCTGTGAAATAGCAAGGAATGAATGTACTGAATGCTGGTCTCTGACCTTGGTAATAAGTTGATTTAATTGGATTTGATTTTTCAAATGTAACATCTCAAGTCAGCCATAAACTCTGGAATTAGCATAGCACATCTCGGCGCAGGAGAGATTTTCAAGCAGCAGAAGGAGATGAAGTCCGTGCCCAATGAATTTCAAATTACACTGAGGATGAACTCAGCCATATGCATGTCAAACCCGAATTGTGCAGGCTCTGAGTGCAGCAGGCAGCAGTTATTAATGGCTTACATTTGCTATTAGGAATGCAAAGTAGCTGCTTTGCACCCAGTTTGTTCTGACATCTCTTCACATCAATGACCCATGTGACGGGTCAATAATTCACTCCCTGCACTCTGCAAGCCAAGAATGTCTTGCAAGTCAATTACACTCATAGAAATAATTAGGAGCACAAAAGTAACTGGAGGATTGGGATAGAAAAAGCCCTGCTGGTGAAATATTGCATATCCCAGGCAAAGCAGAGCGTTGCTGCCTTCAGATCTGCAGCTTGTGCTCCCCAGCCCCTTCCAAGGGTGCTGAGCGTGCCCTGACAGCAGGAAATGGCCTGAAAAAGAGCAATTTTCAGTGCCAGTATTTCAGGGAATAATCAGGTTCCCGTGTAACTAAAAGCTATTTGCTTCCTGCAGGAGATGTGTGAAAAAGTAGGACATTAGGCACATAGCTGCCTGCTGAGATCTGATCCTTAAAATTGTTCCTGAAATTTGTTTAGCTTTCATGGCATTAAATTGTAATAAATCCAGGAACATTTTAACCAATCTGCTGGGCACAAGCAGACTAATTCAGATGGACAAAATCTGCTTCATCAGACCTTGTAGGAAAGAGCACAAAATGCCTTTAACAGCTCTGAGTTCAGCTGGGAGTGTCTGAAGTTGGGCTTTTCACAGCCCAAGTCTTGGGTCGTCAAGCTGAGTCTAAAGGCCAAGGCTGTGCTGTGCATCCCTGGAATTAGGGCTGTTATCCCCACCTTGGATCCACAGGGAGAGCTGTGGGATGGAAATCATTGAGATGAGACTGGAATGGGACAAGATGTTGTTGAAAATCATGGGAATCAGGCCTCAGGAAGCAGGGGCAGGACAAAACCCGCCAGTCCCAGTCTGGAGCACTTGTGGGGGACAGGAATGTTGCCAGCCCCTGCTCTGATGTGTGAGGGGGCAGCCTGGGCTGGTTCAAGGTGCAGCACCAGGCAGAAGGTGCCAGCCAGGGAGCTGCTGCACCTCAGGAGAGGAGGGGAGCAAAAGGGGAGCAGGGAAAATCAGCAGCTGGGGCTGATGGGCTTCAGTGTCAGCTCAGCTCGTCACAGGGCAGACACTGAAAGGAATCCCTAGGGCAGGAAACCTGTATTATCCAGAGAAAAAGTGCATCTGTTCAGGAATGCAACAAATCCTCTCCCTTTTGAGCAATTCTGTGGGGTCCCCAGAGGTTTCTTTGCTTTCTGGACGTGCAGTGAGGATGGAGAGGTTGCATTCTCCCACTCCCTGTGGTGCCACTGGAGCCCACCTGACTTTGGCCATAGATAACAGGGAGGGCCTCTACACTTCTGAGGTAAAACACAAGTTCAAAAGCGAGTCTGGAATGAGGTTCCTTTCAACACATCTGCTGGGAAGCTCCTGAATGAGAGGCAGGACACATCCAGAGGAACTCAGAACATGATCATGAAGCAAAGGGTCTGTTAATATTCCTGTCCAAGAGAAACTGTGATCCTACGTACAGAAACTCAGGAAACAAGGACAACTTGATTGCAAAACAAAGCCAAATCCAAGCAACAGCAGAGCCAGGAACAGACAGAACAGTAGCAGAAGAAATAAGAGTAGAAAAGCCCTCTGTAAACTACATATTTGTGGGATTTACTATGAGAGTGCTGTTATTAAAGGAAGGGGGTGAGAGGTGCTAAGTGATGAGCTGCACAGAACTCAGGCTGCAGGGCAGCCTTTAATCCCTGGCAGGAGAGACAAGCAGAGCTGGAAGATGCCTCATGCACAGTTCAGGGATGTAAATGATCCAAGGGAAGAGCTCTACACACACTTTGATCTTGAGAAAACCTTCCTCACTTTGTTCTGTGTTTACCTGAAAAAAGGGATAAAGTGTGAAAGAGCTGCCTTCTTTGTGAAACAAGGAGCAATAAATTCTATTTATAGCACAGCAGTGCTCCTGAAAGGCCTCACAGTCCCTGACAGCCCAGGCATCGCTGCCGTTACTGCTGAAGCAACTGTAGTACTCTGGCAGGGCAGGGCAGAGGGTGCTGTGCAGTAAAATAACACCTGGTGAAACCCCAGCCTCAGCCTTAAAATAGCCTACAGTTGCTGTAAAGTCAAGAAATGATTCTTATTTCCTTTGCAGACAGGGACCAGGAGTTAGAGAGCAATGGAAACACCTGAGCCCACAGAGTCAGGGCCCCAGCTCAACAACTGCTGTTTCCAGGCCAGTGAATCCTCACATGAACCACCTCGGGGGGCTGGGGAGGGCAGCTCCCACCTATCACATCATCCTCTACATGCCCAAGCCTTTCCTCTGCCAATCCTGCTGTCAGGAAGTGCTCAGGGTCTGGCATTCCCAATGGAAACCTGGCAAAACAGGGTTTGAGTCTGGCTTATCCAGAGCAGTGTGACAGAGCTCTCTGCTTGGGTTATTGGCACCAAACCAGCACAGCACAGGGGGGGTTTGGCCAGTTTAGAAACCAAAGTCACCTTGAGAAGCACCAAAAGCTGGGCTTCTGGAACTGCAGCTCAAGGTGAGGACAGTGCTCTTCCATGGAAATACCCCCGGGCTGCTGACTGGGGTTTTCCCATGTGCTGTAAGCAGGGGAGAGATGGCAGCAGGGCTTGATCCCCAGGGGGGGTTCCTGCCGGGGCTACCAGCTCCTTAGTGGAGTCTGTACCCTAAAAACACAGAGCAGCTCTTCCTGCTGCAGTCCCACACAGACAGGGGGTATTTGCCTTTCCCTCTCTTCCTCAGGCCCACACACAGCGAGTATCCCAAGAGCACATCCTGTCCTGCCCCTAAGGATGCAGTTTGGCCATGGCAGGGCCAGCCAGGCTCTTGGGTGTGTTCTGAGTGCTCCTTTACCCTGTCTCTGCCCCAGAGCTGGAACTGGCTGCTCTCTGAATGGCTGTGGGGAGCCTTTGAGGCACAGCAACGTTTGCTGTTGTGTTTTTGTCCTTGTGCAGAGCCCAGAGGGAGCAGCTGCAATGCTCCCCCTGTGCCCTTTGGAGTCCCAACCCACTGAGCTCACCAGGGCTGAGTTCTCTGCCCCCACCCCAGAGCTGGGGCCTGTCTGGGGCAGTGCCACAGAAATATCAGCTTAAATGCAGCAGCACTTTGGAGAGAAAGGAGCAGAGGATTTATCTGGCAGGGCAGTGCTGGGTGCTGAGGTACCCTGGCAGCAAAGCAGGTTTAGACCTGTCAGTGCCCACAGGTGGCTTTGCCTTGGCAGAGTCTGTCCCCTGGTGTGTCCCCAAGCCCTGGACCAGCTGCCTTTGGGCTCCTGCAGCAACTGGTGACTGACACTTGACATTGCCAGCCTGGAGAAACCAAATGGGAGTTAATGATTCAACCCCTTAAATGCCTCAGCAAAGAACACCAGGATGGGGAATGTGCAGAATTGGCTCACATGACTCTGCCCATTTCCCCTGTGGCTTTTNCATCCCAGCAGGCCCATTCCTGCTCTCCATCCCATCCCAACAGGCCCATTCCTGCTCCATCCCAACAGGCCCATTCCTGCTCTGCCCAGGGCAGTTGGCAAAGAGCAAATGAACTCCACTCCCCACAGGGCTCAGTGGTAAAGCAGCCAGCAGATAATTCACCATGAGACTCAGTGTTAGAGTTTGCTTTTCTAATAAAAAAGGATTTGATAAGGTATTAGGAATTGGATATTTCACATACTTTGTTCAGAGAAAGTTCAACAGAAAGAAAAACACAGAAAGGACTGAAAGAAGATCTGAGTTTTGTAAAGAACTGAACAGGACTGAAAAAAAATAATCCTTTAACTCTGTATCCCCTTTCTTCTACCTAAGCTGCTTAGAACTTCCTCTGAGTCCCTAACAAAGATGTATTTTTAGTGCAGGCTGCGGGCTCCGGGAGCTGCTCTGTCTCCCCCTAATGATCCCGTTCTGCCAGCTTGGCTCCCACAGCCACTGCTGCCAGGGAGGGAGCCACAGACGCCCGAAATCCAGGGAAAGGGCAGGAGATGGAACCTTGTTCTTGTCAGGCCCCTATCAAACATTCAGCACCTTCCCATTCTGTGCCAGTTTGGACAAATTTGGAGGAAAATATCCTCTGATAGAAGGCAGGTTACAGCCTCCCCTCCCCCACCAGGGCTGGGAAAAAGAAACTTTCCTTGGAGGAAAGTGAAAGAGATAAAAACTATTTATTTAACAAACACACAGGGAAAGGATAATAATGCTAAATAATGAAACCTCTCACTGTGGGGAGAAACCTGGGAAACTTCCAGAGTCCTTCTGTGGGGTGGTCTCCTCCTGGGAGCTGGGTCAGTGTGACCCCACCCCCGGGGCCCGGTGGAAAATTCTCCCAATGTGTTCTGATGTTGAAACAGTCCAGAAGAGAAGAAGGGAAAAAACCCCCGAAGTCTCAGGAAAACAAAGTCCAACTCTCTGTCCCTCTGGAGAAAAGGAGCTGAAAGGTGCCAGGAAAGCAAGGACGGCTCTCCCCTGCTCCTGCTGCTGCAGCAGGACACAGAGGAGTGTGGGTCTGTGTCCTCCAACAACTGCTCTGGAAAGTTTGCTCGGTTTCCCTCTCCCCCCTCTCAGGCTCAGTCTAAAGGCACAGAAAGGCACAGAGTTAATTTCTGGGCATGGAGCAGCAATAGGGGATCCACATCATAAAGTCACCCCCAGACACCTTCCTTGCCCCTCTGGTCTCCTCAAGGGCTGCACGTGGCTGGCATTAAAGCCATTTCCCTGGACAAAACTTACCTGAGGAATGACTAAATGTTTTTGTCCTCCACATCCAAATTTTTCAAACCAAACCAGCTGCAAGGAAGTAAGAGCAAAGAGAAACACTCAGTAACACTCCTGAGGGAGCAGAAAACTCCAGCTGCTCAGGAGCTGCAAGGATTGGTGTCACCCACCTGCAGGGCTGCAGAGAACAGGTAGAAATACAGCTAACAGCACTCAGATACTTGGGATGGAGGCACTGCTGGAGTACTTGGGAAGCTGAGAATGGAAATCTGAAAGCTTCTGCTTACTCTGGTGATCACTGAGAAATACGAGAGTGGGCCAGGGAAGTGGGGACTCCTTGTTTTCCCAGCTCACCCTGCCAGGTGATGTTTATTGATGGAGTTTGTGTTGGTGAATGTCCCCCTGTGTAGGAACAGGAGCAGGGCACCCTCTATAAACACTGCCTGGGGACAGCAGCACTGGCACCAAGTGCCACAGCACAGAATTCCCCACTGCAGACAGACAGCAGTGCCCTGTTTATGTGGGCCCAACAGGAAACACATCCTGGTAAACATTAGCTAGGATGTAGTTGGACACCTCTGCTGATTTAAATTAAAAGGGCTTTAACTGCTGTATTATATAACTTGCTTTATATAATCTCCTCCAGACAGTCACTGATATACTCACAGCATGCTTATCCAGGAGGGAATTTTTCTTCTGCTGAAGCAAATCAACACATTTCAGCTGTGTGTGGGGGCAAGGGATTTGTTGAAAGGAGAATTCCTTTGTCATCCTGCCTGAAGAGAGGTGTAATAATTCTTCTGCCTCTTTGATCTGCTCAGGGGTAGCTTAAGCAGGGCTTGTAAAGGAGCCTTGGAAGGGGCCGTGGATGATTTAAAGAGGCAGGAGAAGAATGGTGGAGCTGGGGACCTGTTTTCAAGGATCCAGGCTGATCATCTTGTTCTCAGCTATTCTGTGGTTGTTATCAGTTCAGTTGTGTGTCCAGATCCTCACTCAAATTCTGGAAAGTTTCCGGTGGAGGCTGGATCAGAACTGTGATGGTGATTTATCATGACCCCTGGTGTGAGGACACAGATCAGATTCCAGAGTTCCTGCAGGTTTCTCCCCTCCACTCCTGTTCCCTGAGGTTGGGAGCCCCTCTCTGCCTAACGAGTGCATGTGCAGCTCACGATGGACAAGGTGAGGCAGCCCAAAATCTCACCCTGCCATTCTGGTAAAGCCAATGTTTGCATTCGAGCAGAAAAGACAGAAGGAACACAGGGCCCAGCTGAAGTTGGGTGGTTTTGCACAGTAAGTCTAAACCCTGGAAAACTTCTTGGAATAGTGAGTTACACAGGAATGTTTTATTTCTGCTCAAACTATGCATTAACACGGACATATTAAAAGTGCATCAGGAAAATAAAACTTGAGAATTGTTCAGGAAAGTGTGACCTCATTCCCCTTTCCTCAAATGTGGGCTTAAAGTTTAACCTCTGCCAGCTCCATTTGCAACCAATAAATTCAGCAGCAGAAGGGTGAAAAGGTACAGTACAAAGTGACCTTCATTTCTTTCACCCTAATTTTATTGAGCAGGGGAGGAAGGTGATCCAGTCCAAGTGCAGAAAGAAGGCAGCTGTGTGAGACACAGAAATAAATTTACTCTGATACTAACAAGGACATTAAATAATAGAATTACTTCTGGCTTTACAAAATGCTATTAATTTGTGCTTAGACTCTATCCTTGATAATTTAATATTTTCTCTTTGCTGCTAGTGAACACATGTGAAGGTGTTTTCTGTGCCTGCAGCTGGGTCTGATGGGAGGATTTCTGCTTTAGCCAGCTGAGACATCAGGCAGCTTCTCTAAGTTAATATCACAGGGTAAAGGGGAATTGCCAAGCAGCAGTTCTTGACTTCATAAAGTTGTTGTGGTGACAAGGGGACCCCAGAGGGGGCACTTGGTCCTTTCCTGTGTCAGCTCTACAGCTGGCACTGACCCTTCTCCAGTGTTTAAATGAGACACATTTCCCACTAAACTCCCACCAGTGTCTGATATCCTCATTTTGGATATGGAACTGGAGCTTAGGGGAGGTGAGCAGCTCTTGCCACAAATACTTAAGCACATGAAATCAACTAAAATTTGGACAGTCCACTTGCCACCAATTTGAGCCCAAGCCTTTTGCTGCTGACCACAAGGAAGCCCGGGTGGGCTGGTGATAGGAGGCAGGGTTTGAGATAAGGGGTTTAGCTTGCTCTAAAAAAGTCACCCCTAAGGCTTGTTTTACAGTCCCTTCCTGTAGGGAAGGTAAAGAAACAACAGGAGCACAAAGCCCTCAGCATCTCCTGATTCAAGGTGCCCTGAGGGTTTTCCAGAAGGGAACATCCCCCATGGCAGCTGCAGGAACCCCAAACCCTGTGTGGCTGAGGATTCTCCTCCTGGAGACCCCGGGGGCTCAGAACACCCTTGTGTGAGTCAGCACCGGGAATGTTTTCCCCTCTTGCTTTGGAAGCTGCAGCATTTTGCCCCAGGACGTGTGACCACCGCACACGGCTCATTCAGCCACTCAAAGAGGCACACGTGGGTCCAGGGGGCTCAGTGTGCACTGATCCAACATCCTTCCTGGCAACCAAACACATTTTATGCTTGAAGGCTGATAAACTCAGAAATTAATTATTTCTAAGAACACTCCTAAGTTTTGGGCCAAAATCAGGCCCTGGAATGGTCCATGAACATCCCAGGCAGTGTCTGACTGCAGTGCCTCAGCCTCTCCCCACACCTGTGTGTCTGAGCAACTTCAAGGCTGGGAATTTTTCGAATGTATGTTGATCCAAATTCCAGTCTGAACACATCTGTAGCATTTTCTCCATCAGTGACTCTTATTCCCAGGGCCTCTTGTTAACATGGCCAGTCATAAAGGACAAAAGAAGGGGGACTCTGAGCTACACTTTCCTTTAAAGGATCAGGTTCAGAAATCCATTCTTGGTCTTAGCATCACTTTGTGGTGAGCAAACACCCAAATTCTCCTGCTGGAGTTCAATCTTTTCTCTTGTTCTCACCTAATAATCCTATTTGAGATGTTTGTGTGATTCCAGGGTCTGAATTTCACACCTCCAAACCCCATTTCTAACCATGCTAAAAGTAACTGCGTGTCTGGCTTAATTATGCCTTCTGCATCTGCTCCCCTTTGTCCCTAAATTTCCTATCCACGTTTCATCCAGGGTCTCCTAGTGTTGAGATACACACAGAACTGCATCAACAGGCCAGGTTTCTTCTCCTAAAAGGTGGAAAGTTCTGCATTTTCCCTGCACATGGAGTTACTGCTGCTCCAGGCTTCACTTACACAACTGAGCACAGGACAATATTAACACTTGACCGACTCAGAGTTTATTGAGCAAGCCAAAATGATTATTTTTTGCTGGAATGCTCCTTAGGCAAGGAACTCTGAGTTTCCTCAGCAGCTTACTGGAACTCTTCCCCAGCAGCTGTGGGAAAATATGCAAATTGTATAACTTTGTCCTGAACAGGTGTCTTGGGCTTGTGTCAGAGTTTCCCCCTGGCCTGCAGGTCCAGGTTCAGCCCCACTGCCCGTTGTTTCTCGCTCTGCAGAGCCCTGTGAGCAGCGGGGATGTTCAGCTACCTCCGGGAACGCTTCAGCAGCCACCTCCGGGAGCGCAGCCGCCGCCGCGCCAGGCTCGTCTCCAAGGATGGGAGGTGCAACATCGAGTTTGGCAACGTGGAACAGTCCAGGTTTGTCTTCTTGATCGACATATGGACAACCATCCTGGACCTCAGGTGGAGGTACAAGATGACCATCTTCATCTCGGCCTTCCTGGGCAGCTGGTTCCTGTTCGGGCTGCTCTGGTACGTTGTGGCCTACATCCACAAAGACCTGCCCGAGTTCAACCCCTCCATCAACCACACCCCCTGTGTGGAGAACATCAACGGCCTCACCTCAGCCTTCCTCTTCTCGCTGGAGACACAGGTGACCATCGGCTACGGCTTCAGGTGTGTCACAGAGCAGTGTGCCACTGCCATCTTCCTGCTCATCTTCCAGTCCATCCTGGGAGTCATCATTAATTCCTTCATGTGTGGGGCCATTCTGGCCAAGATCTCCAGGTCCAAAAACCGGGCCAAGACCATCACGTTCAGCAAGAACGCCGTCATCAGCAAGCGTGGGGGGAAGCTGTGCCTGCTGATCCGCGTGGCCAACCTCCGCAAGAGCCTGCTGATCGGGAGCCACATCTACGGGAAGCTGCTGAAGACCACCATCACCCCCGAGGGCGAGACCATCATCCTGGACCAGGTCAACATCGAATTTGTGGTGGACGCTGGCAACGAGAATCTCTTCTTCATCTCGCCACTCACTATTTACCACATCATAGACAAGAACAGCCCCTTCTTCCACATGGCAGCAGAGACCCTGCTGCAGCAGGACTTTGAGCTGGTGGTGTTTTTGGATGGCACCGTGGAGGCCACCAGTGCCACTTGCCAGGTGAGGACGTCCTACATCCCCGAGGAGGTGCTCTGGGGGTACCGCTTCGCTCCCATCGTGTCCAAGACCAAAGAAGGGAAATACAGAGTGGACTTCCAGAACTTCAGCAAGACAGTGGCTGTGGAGACTCCCCACTGTGCCTTCTGCCTCTACAACGAGAAGGAAGCCAAAGCCAAAGAGAAGAAAGGTTATGACAATCCTGGCTTTGTCTTGTCCGAAGTCAGTGAAACCAGCGACACAAAAATGTAGTGCCAGGTGTTTGTGGGACTGAGTTTTCAGAGAGAATTCAGTCTTGAGAGGATTAATAAATAACTCAGTAAAACAAAACAGAAGCACAGGTCTGGGTTTGCTCTAATCCAGCGTTTGTTTTCTCACAAGCCTCCAATCAAAGAGGAGCAGCATACCAGTGATCACTATTTAACTACACTATATATATTTCATAGAATTTATATTTTTATATCTATGGGACATTTAATGAAGCTGCTATGTTGGAATGTCCAACTCACTGAAGTTTCCAGGGGCATGCAAAGGTGTTAAAAAGCGTGAAAAGATGGAAAGAAATTTTAGGACGTTAAAGATACACAGCTGCTGGACTGAGAACTTGAAAAGGAGAGACAGAGGGCAAAGCTAAAGAAACCTAAGGGACTTAGGAGCCAAAACCTCAAAAAAAATGTCTATTTCTGGTTGCCAAAGTCCTCTCTGAAAGCAGACTCTGGCTCTGGAACTTGAGCACTTTTGAATGTTCTGAAACAATTCCTCCCCTCTTTGGGGCTGCAGCTGCAGGACGGAGCAGTAGGGGATGGGACAAGCTTAGGAAATAGAGAAGACAGAGCTTGGGTCAAGCTGCTGCATCTCCAACTCCAAAATGTGACTTCTCCCCTCTGAAAGCCTTTGACTACTTTCAGGGAAAAAGATCCAAATGGAAAGGAGAACTGAAAAACCAAGGAGAAGCAGAGCCACTCTGGGATGAGGAATTTGGCAGTTTATTCCCAACTCTCCCAGCCCTCAGCTGCTCTTCACTGCCTCAGGAGCTGCCTGCCTGGGGAACAGGGAAACATTTGAAGCCAACTCTCCAGAAAGGTGGGGAGAGGGAGAACACATTGAATCCTCCACACCTGGCAGAAAGCACTCCACTGAGAGGAGAGAGGAAATTCCCAGCTCTGGATGTATCCTTCCAAAAAATCCCCAATGCAAACAGAGATTATCTTCCCCTTTGTAGCACGAAGGTCTTCTTCAAACAAAAACACAGCCCATGAGCCTCCTACCAACATTTTGGCTTCAGATTTCGTTCCAAACTGTTCACCTCCCCACAGCCAAACGTGCATCCCTACAGGAAACAAGTCCTGCTCGTTGGGAGCTGGGTAGTGCTGAACTTTTTCTGGGGATGAGTTTTGACATTGAAGCTTCAAATGCAACAAGAACCTCCAATACTTTTTTAGTGAATTTCTACTTCCTCGCAGGCAATTTTTCCCCCTCAGTTCATTCTGTTACTGAGAGTTCTAGTGGCAGACAAAAGAGTTTTTGGGAACTCTTCCCAGTGATGTAACTTGGCTCATCAATTTTCAATGCTGTGGTAAAACGGAAATAGTGTTAAAAGCTGCTGGATTAAGTGGTTCTAAAGAAGGGGAGAATTCAGCAGGTCAGATGATGACTAGAGACAGTTGCTCTGCAGATGAGCATGGTGTGAGTATGGCAATCAAACTGGGAACCAGAAGTGTCCAGGTCCCTGTCCCAGTGTGGTGTGAACTCCTCTCTTGCATCAGAACAAATCTCTTTACTCTGCGTCTCCGATTTGTAACACGGGACATGAGCACTGACCTTGTACAGAGAGCAACGTTGTGAACAATTCTGTCACTAAAGCACTTTAAAAGCCAATGCTCAGCTGTGTCAATCTTTCCTCAATGCACCACTGCCACACCCTTCTCCACCTCTGGGTGGAAAGGTCAGCACACCAAGTTCTGCTCTCACCACACATCAGAGCTACCAAAAGTGGCTGCACCAGGGCCAGAACTGTGGATAGAGGAGCAGGAGTGAGACCTTTGAGGTGACTCACAGATACTGCCTGATATTTTAATTGTGCTGGTTTTGCAACCTTGCAAACCAACAGTGTAAAAAATATTTTACAGTCCCAATCACCACAGCTCCTGAACTTTCAGCTTAAGTGCCCCTCAGATTACCAGCTTGGAAGGACAGTTTTGATCCCCCAAAACAAACATCAAGAGATCAGTGGCCACGCACAGAAATCTCGGAGGCAGCAGGGAGGGGAAATGATGTGTCCAGAGTCCCAGACTGGTCTGAAACAAAAGGCTGCTCCATCCTTCCAGAGCTGCTGCTGCATTTCCTCCCAAGGCTTCCTGCACAGTTCCCTGGGGCAATGTCCCCAGAAAGTGGCACTGTCAGTGCTCCAGG
This sequence comes from Lanius collurio, assembly GCA_020086605.1. NCBI lineage: Eukaryota > Metazoa > Chordata > Aves > Passeriformes > Laniidae > Lanius > Lanius collurio. The sequence goes on from JACBWW010000043.1 coordinate 796,100, forward strand.
CTTGCAAGCTACACCTCTTACCCCTGGGAGAAGAGATTCATCGAGGTGCCTTTAACAGAAGCAGAGAAAGGGTCACCACTGGACAAGGGAAACCCATTTGGAAGGTCAAACCCAGCTGTGCAGTGAGGAGCCAGGGAAGAGTCCTACTTTAAGCACTGGTTTGGGATGTTGGTGCTGGAGGGGAAAATAAACCAAACGCTCTGCAGTGCCTGTCCAAGAGGTGGTGCAGACCCTCCAAAGCCCGGGGGGTCCCTAAACAATGCACTTTTGAGGAAAGCCTCCTCAGAATCCTAAACCTCAACATTCTTCCCGGCCCAGTGATGGAACCTTTTGCCCTGTTTGCAGCACGAGCATGAGGATGTGCTGCTCCCTTGCTGGAGGTACCAAGTGCTGCCACAACTGCTGAGCCCCTGCCTGGTGTTCCCTCCCCTGACAGCCACACCTGCCTCGGGACCTGCAGCACAAGGAAGCTGCACCAGGGGAAGGGAGACTGTTCCTTTGCACATTTTGGTGTTTCTGCAGGGGATCCAGGGCCAGAGGAAATTCAGGAGGATGGATCCAAAGCTGACAGGGCCATGGCTGAGCTGTCAGGCTCCCTTAGAGCGGGATCATACTGGGAGCTGGCTGGGAATCCCGGAGTGAGCCTCCCGCTGGTTGTCACCCCAGGAAGCCCTGGCAGCCCCGCAGCAGCAGGAGATAGAGCCGAGGCAGAGCCCAGCAGCAGCACAACAACGAGTGGAATTTCCTCTGGCTGTCCGGGGAGAGCTGTTTGTCACCCGGCAGATAAAGGAAGGAGGTTATCGGGGCCAGGCCACTCGGGACAGGCTCCAGAGGAAAGCTATTCTGGGGGCTGTCACCCCTGCTGCCATTAAAAGAAAGTTCAGTTAAGAGGATGAAAATAAATGTAATCTTGCTGAGCAGAAGTGGCTGGAGGGAACCACAGAGCCGATACTGGAAGACAAAGGCCGGGTCCTTCACCCTGGCAGGGCTTGGCTTGTACAGCTCTGCCCCAGCCTCGCAGGGCAGGCCAAGATCTCCTCCTCCCTCCCGGGCTGCCCATCCTGCCTTAGGCCTCTCCATAGGCTGGGACACACCTTGGCGGCCACAGCTGGGTCCAAACCCTGCAAAGGTCTGGGGAGAGAGTCCTACCCCTTCAGGAGAGCAGTCAGACCCTTCCTGCTGGATTAAGGCCTAAAGGATTTCACTGGGAAAGCCAAGCAGCCAGGCTTGGGAATAATGTGTCTGCACTAAACTTAATTTATCTTCTCATTTCACAAACAACATGTTTCTTCTACTGTATTTATTTTAAACACTCGTTCAAGCTGTGCATAATATTTCAATCATTTTGAAATAGATTTACCCTCCTGCTGGCAAATGAATAAGGCATCCTGCTGACTGCTGGAGAAAGGGCCATGAATTAAAATAACTGCTTTTGGTAAACTGACATGTGCTGGTTTGCTGTCTGTCTGCACACATGCTCTGGGAGGAACTGGTGCAAAGACACCCCTAAATAATAATAATAACAATAATATTAATTAAAACAACCCCTGGCACACTGTTCAGATGCTCCCACTGGCTTGCACTGCTGGATTGTGGCAGACACTGCTCGCAGGCTCCCAGCCTGGGTAGCTCCTGCCTGTACACAATTCCCTGGAAACTGCTGCTCACCCCCAAAGCAGTCAGCAGTGAGCAAAGCCTGACAAAAGCTGAGGTGTCCCATCCCCTTCCTGCTCCCCAGGCAAACTGAGGTGGTCACACCCTTGGGAATTCCACTGGGAACAGCTGGGATTTCCCCTCATTTTTTCCCCCCTAAAAACACCCCTGCCTTGATCCAGTCATGTTGCTGGCCCAGCTCCTGCTCCCACAGGAGCAGGGAGAAACCACAGCACCAGGCCAGGAATGTGAGCAGAGAAAGGGAAGCACAGCAGGAAACTGTGCAAGTTCCTGAACCCTCTGGTGAATCCTCTTGCTCTGGTGAATCCTCAGCCTGGGGAACCTCTGACACCACCAGCACTGGCCCTAAATCCCATTTAAGCCCATGACAGCATCACTGGAACGAGAGTGGGGAAGGCTGAAGCTCTCTCCATGGCTGCTTGAATACACACAAAAGACACTTCCTGAGGCCAAGCTGACATTCCTGTGGTGGAAGCATCTGCCTGGGGCCACTTGCACTGGAACAAACTCACTGCTGCCTGCCCAGGGGAGGTGGATGAGCGAGGGGAGGCTGGGATGAGACAGGCTCACTTTGTGTCTCCTTTTTCACACTGCTGGCCAAGTTTAAGCACAGAAAGCATTAAGCCCTTGCTCTCCTGGGCAGCCACATCCCAACTCAGCTGTGCAAAGTCACCACATGGATCCGTGGTGACAGCCCAGCATGGAGGCAGGACGGGATGCTGGGGGCACAGGGGTGCTGGGGGCACAGGGATGCTGGGGAGCATCGGGAATACTGGGGAGCATCGGGAATACTGGGGGGCAGAGGGGTGCTGGAGGGTACAGGGATGCCGGGGGG